>JAQQSK010009459.1:0-13077 GCA_028658325.1 Potorous gilbertii | reverse complement strand
GTAATGGGGAATAGAAAGTTATCTGGCCCTACAGGACAAAAGAGAAGGTGGGGTAAGGGAAGGAAGAGATGATAGAAGAGAGGGCAGATTGGTGATATGGGTAATTAGAATGTGCAGTGTATTGGGGAGAGGGGAGGGAAAATTACTTTGGAAGCTACGTGAAGGATAGAATTAATTGAGGAGATATTGAAGGCAGTGGACAAAATGGGGAGGCAATTCCTGTAGCTCAGGTGACTGTCTGCTACTGATAGGAAAGGAGGTCTCTTTAACAACCAGAAGGCAATAGACAATAAAGTCATGAGATTGAGCGTCTGATGCAGCAAGTCTTCTAATTGACTTAATAAGTAATAAATTCTTAAAGGAAGAAGCTTCCAGAGGGCTAATAAGGGTACAGAAATGCCTTTAACAAATTTCCACAGAAATAATTGACAATACACTCCTTATGTCTGCCTTACCTTGAGCTTTGGTGTTCTAACTTTAATTATCCCCAATGATAGATGAATATTCCAAGCTGTGTCTTTGGCTTGTATTTGACTGTACATTTATAAATGGTGTATTATTCATTTTAAGAATAAGCTGAGACAAATGTGCATTATGGATGCACATGCAGTGTGCAGTCTTAAAATCACAGTAATTTCTGTATTATTTTAATAAATAAATAACTTAAAATCACAGTAATTTCTGTATTATTGTAATAAATAAATAACTTAAAACAAGATAATATTCGATTTATATTCAAAAGATTAGATTTATGTGAATTGCATTTGTGTGGATCTATTTTTCATGTTAATCATTCTCTGTGAAAATTACCTTTGAAAATCAAGTTAACATTTTGTCAACAAGTAGATAAAGAAATGAAGGGTACTAGAAGTCCAACACCAAGAATAGGTCTCTGAGACAATTTTTAAAAGGATATGTTGAAAGTAAGAGACAGAACTTAAAATACTCCAGGACTGATTTTTCTAGATTTACCACAACAAAAGAAAAAAATATCTCGGCAAAGTGAAATTTTTCTTCCCCAGTCAAGCAAAGTGTACTACTATGTTTTGTATAAAATAACTTATTTAAATTAATTTTCTCCAGAAGTGGAATATTATCATCTATTCTATTAATTAAAAAATTCCACTGTAATTCAATTTATGTCTTTATCTTGTCAATTAGGACATTTTGAGAGATTTTGTCATTAGTATCACTGGAATTCAGTTATAATCTATCTATGCAGTTCTCCTGTTTTAGTACCTATGTCTTTATGGGATTTTTTTATATTTTTCAATTAAGTGCTATTTTCCTCAATTGTCACTTATTTTTTTTCTCACTCAACTCCCTTCTCCACTGGAAAAAAAGACAAAAAAACCTAGTAACAAATATATGTAGATACATAAATTTCCACACTGGATTGACTCACAGCAAAAAATATTTGTTTCATTATTCCAATTATTCCATCACTTCTCAGTCAGTAAAGGGATAGTATTTATTCTCACTGATCACAGAAAATTATGGCTGATCAAAGTGTTGATCAGACTTCTTAAGCATTTCAAAACATTTCCCTTTTATAATATGGATATTATTGTTCATGTGTGAATAGCAATGAGTGGGCATCTAGTTGTGAATGGAATACCTCAAAAGATAGACTTTTCTGCTTTTAAATGACCTTATTTGCAAGTCTTCTTTATATTGAGTTGAAACCTGCCCACTAATGTCTCTCCCTTCTTCATCTTATACAAAATTGTCTCTGACACATGCTAAAAAATCTAGTTCTTTCTTCTGGAAATGCCTTCTTAATCCTAGTCATCTATCTCTGGATGACCTTTGTCGATGCTCCTTCAAAAAATAGGTTTCTACCTTCTTTTGAGTGTTCATTTATTTCCTGTAATGTGGGATTCCATTTCTGTTAAGTTGTAAACTATGTTTGAAAGAGTTTGGATTTTCTTCCCTTATTATTTCTAAAATCTTTCAGTTGTCAAGGACAAGATATTTAGGCTGCATGAAAAGAATTTCCCAGGGATTTTTAACATGAAGGGAGTCAATTAAGTCTCTTTAATATGGCTCTGAAATAGGATTTTTTTTAGAAAAGGAAGGAAAAAATACCTCTGTGTTTTACAGGGAAAATGCCAGAGAATGCTGGAGAAAATGCTTAAAATCCTAGAGAAGGACACATGAAAATATGAAAGACAAAACAGAAATAAATATCATGGACAGTAAATCTGTAATAGGAGTTCATGGCGTTCTGGTCCCAGGAAAGGGACAGGATGATATACCTCTGTTGCTTATAATGTTTTAGTTAAGGAAAAGCATGTGAAGTTGAAAATGGGAAGGATGCTTGACAGCTTTCCTCTGCAAATGCCTTTTCGCAAAAATTCCCTTTATGAAAGCAAAACTAAATATCTACTTTTTAAAAGAGTAGTTTTTAGCTTCTTGAGTGTTGAAATTTCATGTTTTTCTAGGAGTGGATGGGTTCAGCTACTCAGGAGTTTAAATGACACATTAAAAAATTAATTCCGTACACTAAATGTACTCTCACTTACTATGAAACTATGAAGTCAAGAGAACTTGGGAAGGATATAAGGATCTAACTGGGTATGAGCCATTTAAAGTGTGATTATTTTCTGCCTCAAACTAAATGATATGAGGTAAAACCTAGATGAATTGGGGAATCTAGGTCTATTTGTATATTTGAGAGGGATTGGACAGGGCTGTGGGGGATGGGGAGGAGGTACAGCCATATTTGCACCTGCACAAAGGAACTTGAACTCATTATATGGATTTGGAGAGCCATCTAGTGGCTCCCAGAGAAATCACATTTTGATAGGCTATAGATCATGATTTTAGAATTTAAAGTCACTTTAGATGGCTACATAATTTTACCCCTACCTTTAATAGAATAGGAAATTGAAGCCAAAGAGGTTATTTTTCCTGTCATTAGTTGTGCAGTAGCAAGAGTTGAACCCCAGCTCTCCCACGTTACCATGCTTCCATCCTCTGTGTGGTACATAGAGGTTGCCTGCTCACTCACTTTCCTTTCTACTCTGAGTGCCAAAGTAAATCAGGTGCTCCTCTGGAGAGAGGAAATCTTGTTGTTTAGAAAGATATTTGACAATTAAAGTGTATTATTTCTAGATGACCCACTCAAAATAAGAAATTGGAACGTATCAGCTTGATCCCTGTTTTTCCTGAAGTAAAGAAAATATGTGGAATTTTAGGCAGACATCATAACAAATGAGTAGGTTTCTTGCTTATAAAAGGTAGCAATAAATCCAGAGAATATAGACAAATTCATATTTATTCTGTCCTGTCATTTCCAGCTCTATTTGAAACACACACTTATGAAGAAATACGTACCTAGAACTTGGAAAAATATATTGCTAAGGTTCAAACAAAACTGAGAACAAAAGACTGACAAAACCTGAATTGTTTTATTTTTCCAGCTGTCATTATTTAGCTCTTCTTGGGAAACCCTTTCAATGAACAAAAATAAATCGTTACATCTGTAATATGTTCAAGGCAAGATGTTACATACTGATGATAAATCCAAAATTAAATAGATACTGCCCCCATGGAATTTTAGTTTTCTTTTTTTTACTGCTTTATTTTGTTTTGTTATAGAAGGCCATCTAAAGAAACATAAAGAGAACCAAACTTATGTTTTCCCAAAACGTTTAAGAAAAATAGCTAAAAGGAAAGACTATATCTAGTAATGATCCATGGTTTTCATTTTTAAAAAGGATGACTGTGTTTTAATCTAAACAAATTTTTATCAACTCTTTCAATGATTTTTAATTGAATCTAGTTGACACCTAATATCTTCCTTGACAGAGTTGTAGGGACAAACATAATATTGTTTGGTCTCAGCTTACTTTACACTGCATCATTTTACATGTCTTCATATGCTTGTTGACATTTATGATAGGGTAGTAATATTCCATCATATTTATATTGCACAGTTTCTTCAATCATTCCTCAACTTTTGAGCACATAATTCCCCTCCCCACTTTTCACAATTATAAAAAGTTCTGATATATTGATTTCTGTATATATAATTTTTTTCTGTTAAAAATGTTCAGAAAAGGCAGTATAAACTAATAGTATGTTAAAACAATTTGCAAATTTTCTTGTGGAGTTTTAAACTATTTTCCAAAATAATTAGAAACAGTCACAGCTTTACCAATAGGGAAATAGTGTCTGTTTTTCTTGCAACACCTTCAGCATTATACTTCTATCTTTTTACCACAATTGTCAATTCAATGGAAATAAGATAAAACTTCAGATTTGTTTAATTTGCATTTCTCTGATTATTTATGGTCTTGAACACAGTTTGAAATACTTTTTCTTAGTTTGCATAATGGGATGAAATGCAAAATCCTCAGCCTGACATTTGAAACCCTTCACAATCAGGCTTCTGTTAGTTACTTTCAAATACTCAAATCCAAAGTAAAACTGGTCTGTTAGCTGTTCCCTATGCATATGTAATGAGGATAATGAAAGGATGCTTTCTCATTCCTCAAACTACTGGAATGGGACACTTTCTGAACAGATGAGATAAAGAAGAGCCTTGGACTCCTCTGTTGGGGTGGGAGAGAAGGTTTTCCAGAGAACTTGGAAAACAAAAGTCTTCTGATTGGTTCTTACATATATCTCCTCTAGCTCCCACAAATCAAGACAGTATGATACATCAAGAAGGGCTTGTCACTGAGCATCAAGAGATACCCATTCAATAGGCTTCAATGGAAGAAACAACTTTCTCTCTTCTCAGTATTTCACTCACACCTTGAGACCTCTCCCTGAGACTTTCTGTGAATAGTGAGAAGTAATCCTACCCCCAGAAGCAGTGGTATTAATTTATACATAGCATTGAGTAAATGTGTATGCATGTACATACATACATACTCACCTATAGTCTATATATGTGTATATGTAAATATACACAAGCATACACATCAATAATGTATATTTATTTGTTTATTCTTTTGTTGGGGAAGCAAGGTGGTACAATGGATAGAGTGCCAGGCCTAAAGTCACCAAGACCTGAGTTCAAACGTGACCTTAGACAGCTATTAGCTATGTGACCCTGGAAAAGTGATTTGATCCTGTTTGCCTCAGTTTCCTGAGCTGCGGAAGAATGAGCTGCGGAAGAAAATTGCCAACTACTCAGATATCTTTGTCAAGAAAACCCCAAATAAGGTCATGAAAAGTCAGACATGACTGAAAAAGCTGAACAAAAACAACAGTATTTGACTACTTCATCTTCTTTGCATAACCTTCTATGAACACAGGTGATTCTGAAATAGTCATTTCTAGCCCCTGCAGCGAAACTTTAACTTTAAGAGATCAAGAGATTCTGGGTCAATGTGCTCGTTGCCCAGTAGAAGTTGCTTCCTGAAGCTACTGTAACATTTCTAAAGTAGAAGAGAATTAGCAAAAGAAACAAGAGGAATATTCTCATTTACCAGAAGATGTAAACACTGAATTGCTCAGACAGCTAAAACAAAATTAATAAACTTGATCAATTGCTCCACAAAATACTCCATGCTCTGATGTTATAGGATCAACTTCTAGTGTTCATGTTTTAAATATTGATCCTTGTAATATTATGAGTCTTTTTTCCCTTCATTTTATTCATTTAATTCTTGGGGTTGAGAAAATAAACAGCCATTTTATGCCTTATCCACTTTCTAAACTGAATACTTTTTAAGAAGATGACCTAAATGTGTGCTAACCCTAAATTTTAAAAATTATCCCTGGGGGTGGAGCAAGTTGCAAGAGTGAAGTCAGAGATTCATATGAGCTCTCCTCTAAAGTCCTCCAAATATCTTTAAAAGACACAAAACAAATTCTAGAACAGGATAACCAACAAAAACAATTTGCCAGCCAAAGACAACTTAGAAGTTTGTCAGAAAAGGTCTGTCACACCTGAGTGAGAGTAGAGCACAGTTCAGAGGTGCAGGCTGTGCCAGCACAGTCTTCCAGGTTCCCTCCACAGCAAACCAGGAGCAGTCCTTGGACGTGACTGAATCAGCAGGGCTAGTGGTTGCTTCCAGAGCTCTTAGCACACAGACTGTAAGAGACTGATCACTGGGTCACAAGGAGATTATAGAAGTTGATTTGGGAGCATTGTGGTAGGACTCATTGTTTTGTTTATACTTAGATTTGGGTCACAGTCCTGGGTGGCAGTCTCAGGATGAGGAGAAGGAAAAGCATACCAAAGTCAGTGGCACAAGGTAGTAGGGACCCTTATCAAAGTGCTAGGGCAAAAAAGATCACTTGTGGTTGCTCACAGACCAGTGCACAGGCCAGAAGAGTAGTAGATACCTCTTCTTACATTAGAACACTTTGGAAGAACCCAGAACTTACAGAACTTACCCAGACTCAAAACACCTGCACAAAACCCCTGAAGTTTGAGACAGTGCCTCTTCTACCTTGGAAGCAGAGCCTTGCTTTAAAAAGAAGTTGAAAGTTGACTTATAGGCTGGGGAAATTAGCGAACAACTGAAAAAAAACCAAACTAGTGAAAATTACTATGGTAACAAAGGAAGATCAGAATACACATTCAAAAGAAAGCAAAGTCAAAGCTTCTACTTCCAAAGTCTCCAAGAAAAACATTAAATGGTCTCAGGCCATGGAAGAGCTCAAAAAGGAGTTTCAAAATCAAGAAAGAGAAGTAGAGAAAAAATTGGGAAGTGAAATGAGAGGGGTGCAAGAAAATCATGAAAATGAATCAGCAACTTGGTAAAGGAGACACAAAAAATACCGAAGAGTATAATATATAAAAAACAGACTAGGTCAAGAGGTAAAAGAGATTCAAAAACCAATAAGGAGAAGAATGCCTTAAAAAGCATAATTGACCACTGGAATGGAGTAAATGGAAGTTAATGACTTCATGAGACATCAGGAAACAATAAAACAAAACCAAAAGAATGAAACAATAGAAGAGAATTCAAAATATCTCATTGGAATAATGACTGACCTGGAAAATAGATCCAGGAGAGGTGTGTTATTTTAAAGTCCATACTTGTGGATAACAAATGATTCAAGATTCATTAAAATGTCTTTATTTAAACTATTGTTCCATTTTGTAAAGAACTCACCCACTCCTGCTCCAAAACACATTCCATTAATGGCTAAAATTCTTAATTTTTATCTAGAAGAGTGTTTGGAATTCATTGTTAGTTTTCAGATTGTACATGTAATGAAAATTATACACTAGAGTTGATAAAATTGTGGATTGGATATTTCATGTTTTCCCCCTTATTTCCCTCAATCATTCATTTTATGACTCCCTTCCCTCTCTGACAGTGGTTTCCTTGGGGGTTTGGATGTCATAGCATCTCAGTAATTCATGATTCATCAGCCTACATCTCTACCTCATCAATATTTATTTGATAAAATGAGAAAAACTTTTTCAAACCTTATACTTAAATATGTTACTTCATTTAAGACATTGAATCTGTTACCTGTAATTTATAGTCTTTTATTTATTCAAGTAAGTTGAGAGAAAATGAAATTATGAGGGAGGTCTCTTAATTAGCTTCTTCCTCTCCCCATAGCAGTGACAGGCAAAAACCCCAAAAAAACTTATGAGGTTACAGAGGGCATAACATCCAGTACCAGAGATGTGACAGTCAATTTTTACTCCAATCAGACTACAGTATTTATTTTGGTGTCACTTTTTGGAAGAGTATTAATCAACTGGAGAGCATCCAGAGAATGAAACAATTATTATAAAGGTCTTGTCATTTAAGGATTACTTGAAGGAGTAGATAACATTTAATCTAGAGAAGAGAAGACTTGATGGGGTGAACAAGTAATGAAAGATATGATAGATGTCTTCAAGTAGCTGAAAGGTTCTTGTGTGAATGAGGATATGGAGTTGTTCTGCTTGATTCTCAGGGGCAGAAGTAAGAACAATATATAAAATATGAAAAGAGAAAAAGTGGGACTTGATATAAGAACAAACTTCATAATTATTAGATCTATCCAAAATTATAAAGACTTGGATGAGAAAATAGGGCATTACCTTCACTAATGTTCTTTCAACAAAGGATAGATGATACTAGGTGAATATGCCTGAATATTCTCTTTCAGGCATATTTTTCTCCCAAGTATATGGTTACTAAGGTTTCCAAATTCGGAGATTTTTTAGTATTCAAATTTTTAAATACAATCTGACAACATCTGCACTGAATTTTAGGATTTGGGGTGTTTTCTTAAACTCTGTGAATTAAAGAAATGATTTGGTCTTTAAAGTCTAAAATTCTTTATGAATCATATTTGTTTCTCACAATTCATATTATATTTATGGATATATTTCCACTTGTTAAACTACCCTATCATTTACTGTTTCCTGCTGTTTCAGAGGAAAACGTTGTAATCATAATCAAAAGGTGATTTGAGGTCATCGCCAATCTATGAAATATGTTCCTCTTAAAAGACTGAAATAATTTATGGGAATTTCACAGTCAAATTAGAATAGAGATTATTTTACACAGAGGGATCAGTCTCAGCAAAACAGTGAGCATCATGCATTTCTGAATAAGCTTTCAAGGCTGACACAGCATCGTTACTAGATTGTAGCAATTCAAAGAGAAAGCAAAGAACCCTTCTAAGTACTCACAATAATATGTGCTGATTAGTACATGACTCAGTAATAGATTTAAAATTAATGCAGATTCTGAAAATTGGATTAAATTTACATGAAGTAGTGTAAAATAATTATGGTTTCTAAAACACTAAACAGCAGGGAAGAAAATGAATGGGTCTGTGATGGTTGAGTCAATGTTACGCTCTCAAACCTTTTGTGGATTCAGTTAGCAAAGGAGTCTTAATCTCAGAGATCTATTATTTAATCAGTGCATATACATCCTCTACCTTTGTGGATACTGATCACTCGTCCTTCACAAGAACATTCCTTATGTTGTAGCAAAAATATTCATCACTCAGTTTAGTGATGAGCTTTTTCAAACTTAGATATCCTCAGACAACACAGTCTGTCACTAGGCTCATACGCAAAATCTTTATGAGAAAGTAATATGTGCTAAAATTTATGTTTCACTGGAATAGACTCCAATAAACCAGAGTCATTTCCTTTCCAAGAGTATTCTTATTGAAGAGTATGGCTTTAATGAAGAATACATACAGAATATGAGCTTGAAATCAGGAACATAATGACAGTTAACATTTACATGAATTTTAAGGTTTGTAACTCATTTATCCTCATAACAACCTTGGGAGACAGGTTCTATTATTATGATCATTTTTATAGGTGGAGAGATTGAGACTCAGAGAAGTGAATTGACTTGCCCAAGGTCACACAGGTAGTAAATGTATGAAACAGGAGTCAAACTCAGATTTTTCTTGACTCCAAGCCCTGAGCTTTATCCACTGATCACAAAAATCTTGACATACTTACTACCTGTATAAACTTGGGCAAGTCATCTATGCTTTATGTGGAAGAATGTTTATAACTTATTTAATAAATTACAGAGAGAGCTTCATTTGTTTATTTAGCATTTTTATTATATATTATATATATTATACTTAAGAAGCATCACCTTTGGAAGTTTGTATATTTATTACTAACTCCATTTTACAGATTGATGTGTTAGAGAAATGAATTGACTTGCCTAGGGTGACATAGAGAGTATACAAACAAATAAGTAAAGCAGAGTTTGTTCTGACTCTAGGTAGCCTGGTAGACCAAATGCTGAAACTACATTTAAATTTTGCTTCAGACACTTTCTAGTTCTATACAATACTGGTCAAGTATCTGCAAAGCTTCACTATTGTCATTTGTGAAATAGGGATAACATTTATACTACTTATCTCACAGGATTGTAAAGAAAATCATATATATTTGTTGTTGGGCCTAGCATTTTATCCACTATGGCACCAAATTATCTTAATATTTTATTTTATTATATATATATATAATATATTATATATAATTATTATTGTTATTTTAATTATATTAATTTAATTAATATATATAATATATAATAATATAAATTATAATATAAATTACTTTATTACATTTTTTCTGAATAGTAAAAGAGATTCTTCCCTCTTTCCCTCTCTCCTTCTCCCTTTACCATCCTTATTTTCTTCTTTCCTTCACTCCCATCTTCCCCAAGTAACCATTTTATAGAATCTCTTTTGATGATTCAGAATTTGAGCCAATCCTCCTCAAAAGAGAAAATCAATGTATAAGAATAAAGCTGAAATATAAATAAATACTAAGACTTTTTATTCAACATCAACACAATTGATTGAAAAACTGAACACTTATTTGTCTATAACGCCAGATAATAATTTTGAGCAATTCTGTTGCTTTTTTCTCAGTGTTGACTTAGTATTTTGGTACCTAAATGTCCATGAGACTTTTTAAAAGTGAGAGCCATGTTTTCACAGGTATGAGCAATTCCTTGTGGAGAAATGCCTTCTATTAATGTAGTTCTGTACTTACTCTTCAACTTATAATTTTAGAAAGTTGCTTAAGGTACTGAGAGTCTCAGTGACTTGCTAGAAGTCTCACAGCTGGTATGTGTTAGAAGTGGAAATTGAATCCACTTTTTTCTGATTCTTTCTGTCCACTAAACTCTGGCTATCTCTCACACAGTCAGGGAAAAGTGAAGAATTTAATTATCCAAACAATTTAGGAGAAAAAGGATTGATTGACTGGAGTTGTCTGGATTCAATCTACCTTGATTTAACTGAGTAACTAATCAATTAATATTCCATTTTGCCTGTTAAATAAGACAGCAGAATAGCCAAAGAAATATAAATGAATGCAGAAATAGAAATGATAAAAATGGAAGACAATTGGATGCTGGTAAAAGAAAAGAAATGAAACCAATACAGAGTTTGAAAAGATAGGAGAAGTTTTACGGACAGATTTTTTTAAATGGAGAGATAAAACAAGATAAGATAATCCTATTTTTAAGTGATACTCTAGAAAAACCAAAGACATAGTCCAGAGGTATAGAAAGAAATGGTTTTTGTTATAGGCAAGATATAACAAGATTTTATTGACATCATCATCATTGACAATATACGTTCCTGGAGCATAACAAGGATAAGAACATCGTTCATGTGCTGCTTTAAAATTTAAAGAGGACTTTATCAATATTATCATTTTATCTTCACAACAACCTGGGACATGGATGTTATTTTTATACTCTTTCTATAGATGAGGAAATGGAAGCAGAGAGAGCTTAAATGATTTGTTTAGTGTCACATAGATGGTGAGTGGTCTGAGGTTGGATTTTAACTCAAGTCTTCCTGACTCCACAGTGTTCTCTCCACTTTTCCATCCAGGTTTGTATCTCTACCTCTAAAATTTTATGATAAATGAAATAATCTCAAGATGAAGGTGCCAAAAATAAGGAGGATTAGGAAACACATCGTGTACAAAGTAGGAATTTAGCTGAGACTTGAAGGAGGATATGGACGTAAGTGATCAAAGAGAATATTCCAGAAATTAGAAATGGTGCAAAAACATTTAGAGTGGGAAGATAATGTACAATGTGTGAAGAACTTCAAGAGGCTGGTGTCATAGGATTGCAGAATACATGGAAAGACAGATTTAAGACTGAAAAAGTAAGAAGGGGCCAGGTAATAAAGGCTTATAAAACCAAGCAAGGTATTTTATATTTGATCCTAGAAATAATACAGAGCTACTAGAATGTATCCAATAGGGTTAACTATGTGTTTAAGAAGATCAGTTTGATAGCTGAGTAAAGTATTAAAGTGAAGAGAATCTTGAAGCATGGAGACCAGTCAGAAAGTTATTACAATAGTTCAAGCATGAAGTGATAAAGACCAGCATCTGAGGAAGCGAGGTACTGCAGTGGATACTAAGCCTGGAATCCAGAGCATCTAAGTTCAAACCTCACCTCAGATTCTTACTCCTTGTGTGATCCTTGATTAGTCATTCAACTTTTTGCTTCAGTTTCCTTAACTGTAAAATGGGGATAAGAGGAGCAGGAATTTTGTGAGTATCAAATGAGATAATATTTGTGAAGTGCTTTACATAGTTCTTGTAATATTTTAGGTATTTAATAAATACTTAATCTCTCCCCCTTCCCTGCAAAAGGGTGATAGCAATGTTGGGGGAGAGACAAGGAATATATGAAAGATATTACTAAAATTTTTTGTCTTGGAAACTGATATTGTTAAGAGAAAGTGAGAAGTCAAGGACAAACCTAAGTAATGAGCCTGGGTGACTAGTAGGAAAGTGGTACGCTCAATAGTAATAACAGGCGTTAGAACAATGGGAAGTTTGGGGGAAATAGAAGTAGTTCAGTTTTTGAACATACTTTAATTTTTTTGATTTAATATCAAATTATATTGGAATTTGGACTTTTCTCAGGTCACACACTTTAGTTACACTATGATTAGGATTCGTTTTTATGAAGTGGGAGTGATCCAGTGTTCATAACCCCTATCTAGTGCAGCACAAGTTTTAGTATGAACTAATATCTTGTAAAATCTTTGAGATTAGAGTCGATAATAGACTCTGTGTACTTCTTTCATTACTGTGACTATCAGTTTTTCATTATTATTTATTGATTTACTATTTTCCAGATAAAAAATTTCTTATACCTTCATAATCTTATACATTCATAATCTTATATATCATTGTACATATATATATATATATATATATATATAAAATATACATTATGACCATAAATGTACTTTTTTCATGTCTAACACTTCACTGAAACACTGCAAAAGTTGAAAGGACATAAATGTAATGTATTCTCTAAGGAAAGCAAAAACAAATGTGAATTTTATGAATTTGGATTATATGACTTTGAAGATGTTTCCTATATTTCTCTTTATGTGTTATCAGAAAATATAAAGGACATAAAGGAAAAGTACATCAGGAAGTTATTATAAAGTATTAATATTAAGAAGTCATATTAAAACTAAGACTAGAAAATAAGATGCTACATCATCACTTTTGGTACGATTATGAAAGTCCTATGAATGCCTTTTTGGTCAAATTTGTTTTTTTAAATAAATTTATTTAACTTTTTACATTCATTTTCACAAGATTTTGGGTTCCAAAATTTTCTCCCC
>JAQQSK010009458.1:0-13078 GCA_028658325.1 Potorous gilbertii | reverse complement strand
CCCAGTTTTTCCTCCACCTGTCTAACTTGATTTTCAAAATCCTTTTTGAGCTCTTCCATGGCCTGAGCCCATTGGATATCTATTTCAGATGTTTGGGATACAGAGGCCTTGACTCCTATGTCTTTCCCTGATGGTAAGCATTGGTCTTCTTCGTCAGAGAGGAATGGCACAATCATCTGTTCCCCAAGAAATAAACTTCTATGGTCTTATTTTTTTTTCCCTTTTCTGGGCATTTTCCCAGCCAGTTACTTGCCTTCTGAGATTCCTGTCCACCCCCACCTAGATCCACCCAGCTAGTGCTTGGGGTCTGAGATTCAAATGCTGCTCCCCAGCCTCAGGGCTTTTGGTGGCAGGCCTGGCTGCTATTCAATTGGAGTTTAACTTCTAGTGCTCAGGTTGGGGCAAGGCTGCCTCCCAGGCTGAGTTCCCTCAGGGGGTTTATGCAGAGACCTTCCTTAATGGAGCTCCTACTGAGCTCCTGCCTACTCTGGGAGCCTCTGGCCGCCTGCTGCCTCTGCCACTTCCTCTGCTGCTGCCTCCCAAGGGGCCTGAGTCCCAGAGACACCTTGCTCTCCTCTCAGTCCGTCTCTCTCACTGACCTGTGAGTCTGTGGGTGGAGGGACCTTCACAGTCGTTGGAGATTCCATCCTTGAAGCTTTCTCAGATCTGCTCTCTCCTCTCAATGCCACACGGCCAGGGCAGGGCAGGGCTCCACTCCTGTCCAGGGCATGATGGACCTTTGGGATCCGTTTTTCAGGGCTCTCTGGAATGGAAATCTCCTTCACTGTGTTGCTGTGTGGCTTCTACTGTTCCAGAATTTGTTGGGAGTTCTTTTTAGAGAAAATCCATGGGCTGTGGGTTCAGAGCTAGCATATGTGAGTCTTTCTACTCCACCATCTTGGCTCCACCCCTTATAACATTGTTTTGATGGGCTCTAGAGGAGGGAGATAAAATGATTTCAGGAAGTATTAAAGATACTAATTCTAATTATACAATGATAATGAAAAAAGACAAAATATAATTCAAATGGTCCAATAATGTAATGAGACTCCTGAAGACATAATGAGATCTACATGACTGGAGTTTTTGAAATTCAGGTAAAATCACAGAACATCACATTGGGAAGATTCCTGAAACATCATCCAATTTACATCCCATATTTTATAGATTAAGAAACTGGATCTTTGAAAAACTGAGTGTCATTTGTAGGCAATAATTTGAGTAAGAATTTGAACCCCAATCTTTGCCCTTTAAATTCATTATGCTTGCCAATCCACTATGCTATATTTATTTGGAGGGGGTTGCTGTAGGTTGTGTGTAGTGGTGGTGGAGAGGAGTGATTCTTGAGTACTGAACTACATACTCTCAGAGGTTTCTCCTCTCTTTGAGCTTTGATATTTTTGTGTCTTGTCTAGCCAGCAGAGTGACCAACAATCCATACACCTGTGACTGGATCAGTGGTCCCAGGATCATCAAATCTATCCCTCTCAATTTACAGATGAGGCAATTGCAACCTGGACAGTTTAAGTGACTTGTTAAGGTCACAGAAATAGTAAGTAGCTAAGAAAGAGTTCAAACTTTTCTCACTCCAAGTTCAGTACTCTTTTCATTGCACCATATTTTCTCTGGTCATTGGGGTTAGGATTTGCAAATGGGCAGTTTTGTTGGGGTGCACTCAGTACATTTGCTGGGGAGAGGACAGATAGGATTATGCCCACATGCATCATATGGAAGGAAGAGAGAGGACATCAAAACTTTGATTTGGAAGGTTAGGGCTCCATTTGAGGGCTTTTTGACTTCCATTGCATCTGTTGCTGTTTCTCTAGATTATACAATATAGTGGGGCACATTTGTCATGGGCACAGCCTATATAGGAATCACTGATAACCAGAATTTACTTCCCAAGTCAGTTTATTTGGATCTCAGTATACATAGGCACCTGTCCCACATTGCTGGTCAGTTGACTATTAGTGCATAATCTGTAATTCCCAGTCACCCATTCATAAATGTATAAGAACATCCAGTCAACATCTTCTCATATCTTTATAAAGGAGAGAATCTACTTCTCTGAGGAGGTCTACCTTGGTGTTGTGGGCTAGTCTTTGAGGCATCACCTTAAATCTAGGTATTGATCAAAATTATTGGCCTTTCCTACAGATTCCATCTTTTCCCAAGGCCACTTGAATAGGGATGTATTATCCTCACAATTTTGTATGTTTCCTGATGATCAACTATCATTTCAATGAACATGAACATCTCAATAATTGAATTATTCTTGGGACAAGGCATCAACAGGATAAAAAGAGCTTCAAATTGAACTGGTAAAAGCAGTAAATTACATTCATAAAAACTCAAAATGCCTGATTAGGATGAATCAACTGGGCTCCCATTCAATTTGAGCAATAGACCATCTGCCATGGTGAAGTCCCTGCCAGTTAATCCACTTGATATGACTGTTAATACCACCATGAGTAAATATTTCATCCTGATCCTAGAGTGCTGTGAGTACGTTTCCTATTTCCACATGGGCCACCAAGCACAGAGCTGTGCTCCTCAAGCCCTTTCATGGAAGATTCTACACTAGCCAAAGTATTTTTAATTCCTAGGCATAACTCCCCCAGCTCAGTAATTTTAGGGAGTCTAAGCTATTTTTACCGAGCTGCAGAGAAGTCAGCACTAATGATCACTCAGCTAAGCTGCCTGCTTTTGTCATTAACGTTGAAGGAGCATCTTGCTAATGTTAGGTTTAATTCCAAGAAGCCAAGAGTTGCATCTGCTCTTTTTCAACAAGGTTGGCTCTGGGGATGGTTGAGGTAGGGCCTCATTCCTTCCTCTTTGTGATGGAAATGAGCATATTAGGCAGCTAACAGAGAACATAGTCCATCAAAGAGGAGAGAAAATGTATAGGTACTCAAAACTAAAATAACATTCAATGTAAACTCCCATTCTAGGAGTCAAGAACCCATTGCACAAATACAGGATGGATGAGTTGTCAATGTGATAAAGATCCAGGGATCTTAGTAACCACAAATTTGATATTAACTAGTAGTGCAACCCAATGGCCAATTATTAATTCATTTGTTCAAGATTTGTGACATACACACATCACTTTAATGCTGACTAGAATAAGATAAGTCCTTAGAATTTCAATGTGATTACAGAATCATGAATGGCTCCATGGGGGTGGTGGTATTTGTACAAACTAGGCTGCTAGGGTAAAGTGGAGTTAGATGGAAGCATAGTGCATATAGTGTTGGGCTTTGAATCAGAAAGATTGTGATCCTCGGTAAGTCAAGAAACCCTGCTTGTCTCAGTTCCTAATTTGTAAAAAAAAAAAAATGAGCTGGAGAAGGAAATACCTAACCAGTCCAGTGTCCTTACCAATAAAACACCAAATAGGATCGTGAAGATACGACTGAAATGACTGAACAACAATAAATTTAAGCTAGAGAGGAATTTCAATAGATAGAACTTCGGGGAGAAGTACTCAAAGAATGGGTCGGTAATGCTCCATGAGTGAGACTCCTCAATTGGTCTGAAAGGAAAGAGTCATTTAAAACATCGAAATGGAGTATAGAGGAGTTTATTTCAGGCACAAGGACAGTATAAACAAAGATAGTGAGTTGAGGGAGGACAGGACCAGAAAGGGGAACGAGTAGTTCTGCTGAAGTGGAACAAAGTATGCCAGTAGGATCTTATTCATCTTTAGGGTTGGAAGGGACCCATGAGGGTCATGTGATCTGACCTCACTTTTGTAAATGCATCACTGAAACTCAAGAAATTTAAGTGGCTTCTCCAAAGTCACATAGGCACAAAGTGTTAGACTTGTGATTGAATTCAGAGCCTCTGATAGATTTAGCTCCAGGAGAGGTTGACACAGGTCAAGTTGTAGACTATAAGTCATAGAAGAAAGAGTGTAATACTTAATATTAGAAGGTAGGACAGCTATGTGGCACAGTGGATTGGGCACTGGCCCTGGTGTCAGGACTACCTGAGTTCAAGTCAGTCTCAGACATTTGACTCTTACTAAAAGTGTGACCCTGGGCAAGTCACTTAACCCTGATTGTCTTGCCCCCCGAAAAGCTATGGGTGTACTTCCATCATGAATATTTCCCAGTCTTCTGGCTATAGGAAAGTCATTGAGCTTTTCTGGTTTCAGTTTCCTTATTTTTAAAATTGGGAAAATTATATCCATCTGCTACCTACCTCAAATGATGTTTTTGTGGGGAGGTTTTGAAGAATTTTAAGTGGCACAACATTTTGCTTTATTTTTATCTAAATCAGTGGTGTCATTTCTAGGGAATTCCCAGTGAGGAAACTCCCTCTGCCAATGCAGATTAGCAACTGTTTGAATAAATCTTGACAACATAATTCCTCTAGTCCCTTGCTAAGAGGAGAAAAGGCAAGACCCAGAGACTGACTGAACCTTAGTTGTCTATTGGTATATTTTCCATACTGAAGATGGGAAGATTTCTGGTCTATCTTAGAAAATAAAGAGAAATAATTTAAAAATGTTTGAAAAGAAACATGTAGGGAAGTACAAATAAACTCAAGTGCATAATGGGAAGATGATTATTTTTGTTCCTTAGACAAAGATCTTGAAGCAAAACTCTGTGAGACACTAAGGCTGTCTCTATAAGGGAGATGTGAAGGTGAACTTTCATTGACCTTTTGTTTGTGGTAATAATATTTTAAAGGATATGAAACACCACAATATCCCTATGAGATGTACAAGTGATATGGCAGACAAGTATAGGATTTGGAGTCAGAGGACTTGGTTAGAAAGCTGGCACTATCATTTGGTACTTGTGTGAATTTGCAAGAGTTCCTTTCCCTCTGTGGTATTGCATTTTCTCCTTTAAAAATGATGGGACTGTACTAAGGGCTCTCTAAGATCCTCTCCAGGTGTAAATTGATGATCCAATTTATTTATTTTATTCTATCAGTTTTTGGAACATTACTGAATCTCTCTGTCCATGGGGAGCTCCTTATTTCATCAAAGTTGGACACTGTCTTACTCTAACCAAGGAGAAAGAACTTTTGGAGATGTCACAAATCAATGGTTAGCTTCACATGACCTATCACTCCTGGGCAACCAGCCATATTGAAAGCACATGCTAGAGGACTAGTTTGACAAGGAAACCTCATTCTGGACCAGTAGAGAATGAGTGCATAGAAACCTGATCTGAAGAACAAGACAGGGCCCATATCCAGTACCTAGTACCTCTGGGTAGCGGATAGAGGACAGCAGAGCAAATCTGATACATCATTGATGTGTGGAGCTTCCAGGGAAGTAAGTCCCTCTTTTAATGAAGATGAGCACCTACTCTTCAATGTGTAGTATTCTGGAGGTGTCTGGTGGCCGCAAGAGTGACTTGCAGAGTCAGTGGTCCCACTTGAACACTCCAGCATTCTATCTAGTTATCAGCTATGCCTCTTGGATGACTGACTGAGATTCATGAACATTTATGGGGATCAAGGCCCAGGAGAGTCGCTTGCTCCTTCTTCCCAATCCTTGCTTCTCCCTTCTTGTCCTTTTTTCCTGCCCTTCACCATGATACACTATGCATCCCTATAGCAATTCTACCCCCATCCCCACCATCTACTTGTCAGAGGGAAGTTCTCCCTCTATGTAATTCTTCCCCTCTTTTGGGGTAAAGAGCTAAGGGTTGAATGATGTCTGTTCCCCAGGCTACTTTGAGAAATAGGGGTCCTTCTGTTAGTAGTTGACTTTCCTCTATCATAGCATCAGTGCCCAGAATCAAAACTTGGGTGATTGTGGGGAATGAGAATGAGCCAACAAATTGTGAGGTCTGGAAACTCAGATCCTCAGGAAATATAATCACCTTTGTCCAACTCAGTAATGCAGACAATGAATCCTCAGGATCCCTGATGTGGGTTATAGGGGTGGAACATATAATAATGAGATGCCCATTTTCAGAGTTCTGCTTGATTGAAAATAGGAACAAGCCTTACTCCTAAGATCTGCTTTAAAGCACAACTCTGTGGAATTACTGGAATGGAATATTATCTTTCAAAATCAACCACTTTACCAATATGTGTCATCATATTCTATTATTTTCTCTAGAAGGGAAGGTCTATGTGTCAGTAACTGTGTTAAATAATACAGTTCTTAGTATGAGTGTGCTATGCCCAGTGCACTGAGAGGTACAGTGAGGGCACCATAACTATACCATACTGAGAATGGTTAAAGAAAATGGAAACTATTTGGCACAGAGAAGAAAAGACATGGTGGGTAGAGGTGGGTATAAGGTCACCAAGTACCTGTCTTTGGTGCAGTGGAAAGAACAAGGAACTTAGAGCTTGGAATAGAAATGGTAAAGTCTTGGCTCAGCCAAAAATGAGCCATGGAAACTTGGAAAAGTCAATGACCTTTTTTGAGCTCAATTTTATAATCTTTGAACGGTAAATAATGCTATTCAGAATAACTGCCTTGTGGGTGGTGCTACTGAGGTAGGAGTGCTTGATAAGTATTAAGACATTACAGAATCCAAAAATTTCAGAGTTGGAAAGCACCTCAAACATCTACATAGCCAACTCTTGCTTAAGCAGGAATTTTCTCAAGAGCATTCCCAACAAGTGAACATTCTACCTTCATGTGAAGACTCTGAAGGATAGGAAAATGCCAATTCTGGAAGCATCTAAAGGGTTGTCACATGAAAGAAGGTCCAGACCTCCTATAGTTGCTTGTAGCAGCAGTACAATCAATGGAACAAAGTTGAAGAAAGGTATCTTTTCCTTCCACTGAAAGACTTACTTCCTAAAAACCAGAATGATCAATTGATAAGATGGGCTGCTCTGGGAGACAGTTGTCTCCTCATCACAGAAGGTTGTTAAGGAATATCTGCAATTCTGCCTCATTTAAATCCAATTTACACATGAATCAAAAGACATTTTGCTATTATACCTCACAGCTCTGTGGTGACAGGTAAGTGATGAGGTAGCAGATGTAGATACACTGGGAACTCTAGTCATAACCCTGCACACAGGTAGCTCAGGCCATAGTTTGTCACTGGAAGTGACAGTGGGACTCAGCAGCCCCTTGGGTGTCTGAGCAGCCTTTTAAGGAGACCATTCCGAGATCACATTGATCTGGTTAGCCACAGTCATACACAATGAAACTTCACTTTATCACGGTGATGCCATTTTGGTCCTTTTCAAGAACGAAGGACAAACACCACCACTACCACCACCACCACTGGGAACAAGAAGGGACTTTAAATGCTAGTATTTTGGAGTATATTCCTGCATGGGGAGAAGTTTGGCCTAGGTGAACTTCAAGGTCTTTTTTGCTGCTCACTGGGTATAAAGGTGATTTTGATGCTTAATTCTTTAACTTGTTCCAAATCTCATCTATTTGATTATTAGTAATCATTAAGGAAGTTTCATTGCCGGAACCAAAATGGCAAAGTAGGGGCAGTAACTCACCTGAACTCGCCTAACAATCCCCTCCAAACAACTTTAAAATAGTGCTTCAAATCTAATTCTGGAGTGGCAGAGCCAACAAAAGGTCAGGGTGAAATATTTCTTAAATATATATTGAGTATAGAATTGAATCTAATATATAAAAATAAAAGCCACTCCCCAATTTGTCAATGGTCAAATTACATAAACAGGAAATTTTTCAGAAAAAAAGAAATTAAAGTCATTCTTAATTGCAAAAAAAAAAATAAATAAACTAACACATTCCAAGTCACTATTTATTAGAGAAATGCAAATTAATACAACTTTGAAGTACCACTTCATACCTATTAGGAATGACTTTGATCCAGTAACTTCACTACTAGGTCTATACCCTAAAGAGATGAAAAAAAAGGAAATGAATTTATATGAATGATGATGCTTATAGCAACTCTTTTGTTATGGCAAAGCACTGGGAATTGAGGAGAGGCTCATGAACTGGGGAATGACTGAACAAGATGTGGTATATGACTGTGAAAACATTATCATTATATAGGAAATGATGAGGGCGTGGTTTTATAAAGACATGGTAAAACCTCTATGAGCTGATGGAAAGTGAAGAGGGAGAAACTGGGAAATTATTGTGCATGGTAACAACAATGTTACAGTGATGATCAACTGTGAGAGATTTGACTACTATGATCAATAGTGATGATTCATGATAATATCAAAACACTCCTGATGAAAAAGTGCTATCCACCTTCAGAGAGAGAACTGATGTTGAGTGCAAATTGAAGGACAAGTTTCTTGTTTTATAAACTTTGTTTTGAAATATATCTGATATGGAGTTAGGCTTTGTATGATTTCACATATATGATTAATACATTGTTTGCCTTTTTGGTGGATGGGAGGGAAAAAAATCTAGAACTCAAAATTTAAAAAGAAAAACTGTTAAAATAAATAACAGTTTCAAAATACTAAATATATATGCACCAAATGGAATAGCATCTAAAATATTAAAGAAAAATTTAAATGAGTTAAAGGAGGAAACATACTATCAGGGGACCTCAACGTTCCCTTCTCAGAACTGGAGAAATCAAAATATAAAATAAACAAGAAAGAAGTTAAGGAGATGAATAGAATCCTGGAAAGGTTAAATGTGATAGACCTGTGGAGAAAATTAAATAACAATAGTAAGGAGTATACCTTTCTTCTCAGTTGTATATGACACCTTCACAAATAACAAAAACAAACAGCAGAAACATATTTTAAGGCATAAGAACCTCCCAACAAATGGAGAAAGACACAGAAATGTTAACTGTATCCTTTTCAGACTATAATGCAAGAAGATTATATTCAATAAAGGAGCATGGAAACATATGTTTAAAATTAATTGGAAGGTAGATAATATAATCTTAAAGAATGGGTGGGTAAAAGAACCCATCTTACAAACAATCAATAACTTCATTAAAGAGAATGACAACAAGACAACATACCAAAATTTATGTGATGCAGCCAAAGCAGTACTTAGAGGAAAATTTATGTCTCTAAAAGCTTACATCAATAAAATAGAGAATGAGGAGAGCAAGGAATTGGACATGAAATTAATAAAACAACAACAAAAACAAACAAATTAAAAAGAGAATAAATTTTAAATCCCCAATTAAACCCATATTAGAAATCCTATAAATCAAAGGAGGGATTAATAAAGAAATTAAACAAACCATTGAACTAATAAATAAAAGTAGAAACCGATTTTAAGGAAAAAAAACAAAATCGATAAACAATTGATTAATTTGGTTTTTTAAGAAAGAAGGAAGTAAAATAACCAATATTAAAAATGAAAAGGGTGAATGCACTACCAATGAAAATGAAATTAAGAAAATTATTAGGAGCTAATATGTCCAATTGTATGCCAGTAAATCTAATAAATCTAAATGAAATGGATCAATATTTACATATATATGTGTGTTTGTGTGTGTGTAATTGAGTAATGCATGTGTGTTTATGTATAGCCCAGATTAACAGAAGAAATAGAATTCTTAAATAACCTTACTTTAGAAAAAAATAAATCAAACTAGCCATAAATAAGTTTTCTAAGAAAACAAATCCCCAGAACCAGAGGGATTCACAAATGAATTTTACTGAATGTTTAGAGAACAATTAATTTCAAATCTACATAAGCAATTTGGGAAAGTGAGCAAAATAGGAGTGCTCACAAATTCCTTTTATAATACAAATATCATGCTGATACCTCAACTAGAAAGAGAAAAAACAGAGAAAGAAAACGATTGACCAAGCTCTCTAATAAGATGATTCAAAAATTTAAATAAAATACTAGCAAGTGATTAGAATAACATATCAGAAGGATCATATACAGTAACAAGGTGAGATTTATGCCAGGAATGCATGAGTGGTTCAGAATTAGGAAAACTGTAAGCATAAGTGACCACATCAATAATTAAAACAACAAAAAATCATATGGTTGTCTCAATAAATGCAGAAAAACTTTCGAGAAAATGTGACATTCATTTATATTAAAAACATTAATAGTGTAGGAATAAGTGAAACTTTCTTTAAAATGGTAAGTGCTATCTGTCTGAAAGCATCAACAAAAATTATATGTACTCAGAATAAGCTTGAAGTCTTCCCAATAAGATAAGGGGTGAAGTAAAGATGCTTATAATTGCCATTATCATTCAATATATTATTCAATACTAGCTTCAGCATTAAGAGACAAAAAAGAAATAAAAAGATTGAGGATAGGCAATGAGTAAACAAAATTATCACCTTTTGCAAAGAAATGATGAAACACTTAGAGAATCCTAAGGACTCAACTAGAAAACTAGTTGAAACAGAAAAACAACCAAAAATTGCGGTAAAATTTCAGCATATAAAATAAACACACCTAAATTATCAGCATTTCTGTTTCATACCAAGCAAAGTCCAACAGCCCTCATGGAAAAAAAAAATTCTCTTTAAAATAACTATAGAGAAGAAAACAAAACAAAACTTGAGTGTCTATGTGATCTGTGAAGGACTGGGCTCAATTCAAATGCTCTAATATATTGGACATTTATTGAAATATTTTCATAATAATTATTGCTATGATTCAGTTGTCGAGTTGTGCCCTATTCTTTGTGACCCCATTGACCACAGCCCACCCCGCTTTGATCTTCCACTGTCTCTTGAAATTTAAGCTCATGTTCATTGCCTTCATGATACTATTCATCTCATCATCTGGTGTCCCCTTTTCCTGTTGTCTTCAATCTTTCTTAACATCAAGGTCTTTTCCAAGGTGTTTTGTAACTATTAAGATGCTCCTCCCTTTCCCAAGTACATATTTATGAGGTTGAAGCTTTTTTCATATGCTTCACCTGAAACATTATACCTTAATAGATGGTTATTGTTGTTGTGTTTGTCTTGCCTTCTCGAAGAGGACCATGACATCAAGATGATGACATGACTTGTAGTGATTTTGATTTGAGTGAGGTAGGGTTGTGAAAGGTCATCAATCTCACTTTCTTTTCCTGAACCATCTGAATCCAGTGGCCTGGAATTCATCCAAATGACTAGAGATGGCCCAGGATGCAATGTGAGACCCTGGCCCTTTCAGGCTAAGGTCTTATCACATTCTCACTTTGAGTGAGATACACATATTCAATGAATAGTCTTTTTAAGTTACTCAAGGAATGGCCCCTTTAAAAATCAAACTGGAAGGGGAAGACACTCAGGGTTACTGGGTAAGAAAGAAACAATTACTATTTAATTTATATTGACTCTATGCTAAGTGGGTGGGGATTTGTTGTCCAGTCTATGAGCTCCAGAGTGAAAGAGAGGAGAGGAGCTGCTACTCACTCACAGGTTGTGTTTGTCCTTCCTTCTCAAAGAGGACCAAGACATCAAGATGACATGACTTGCAGTTGATTTTTATTTCAGTGAGAGAGGGCTGTGCAAGGTCACCAACCACATTCTCTTCTCCTCAAGTAAATTCTATAAAGCATTCAAAGAACATTTAATTCAAATACTATGTAGACTATTTGGGAAAATTGGAAAAGGAGTCTTATCAAATTCTTTTTATGATACAGATATAGTGCTGATACCTAAACCAAGAAGAGCCAAAACAGGAAAAGAAAATTACAGACCAATTTCCCTAATGAATACAGAATCAAAAATTTAAGTAAGATATTACCAAAAAGATTACCACACCTTTTCACTAGAATAATACATTTTGATCAGGTGTGATTTATACCAGGATGCCAGGGCTACTTCAATATGAGAAAAACTATGAACATAATTGATCATATCAGCAACAAAACTAATAGAAACCACGAGATTATCTCAACAGATGCAGAACACACTTGGCAAATTGCAACACCTATTCCTATTGAAAATACTGTAGACCACAGGAATAAAAGGAGCCATCCTTAAAATAATAAGTAGTCTCTACTTAAAACAATCATTGAGGAATGATTTGCATTCTTGTAAATTTGACTCAATTCTCTCTATATTTTAGAAATGAGTCCTTTATCACAGACACCAGTTGTAAAAATTTTTTCCCATTTTTTTGCTTCCCTCTTAATCTTGGTTGCATTGGCTTTGTTTGTGCAAAGACTTTTCAATTTAGTGAAATCAAAATTATCCATTTTGCATTTCATAATGTACTCTATCTGTGGTTTGGTCATAAATTCCTCCATTTTCCATATACCTGACAAATTAACTATTCCTTGCTCCTCGATTTTGTTTACATTATCAGTCTTTATATTCAGATCATGTACCCATTTGGGTATTATTCTGGTATATGGTATCAGGAGTTGGTCTTTGCCCAGTTTTCACCACACTATTTTCTAGTTTTCCCAGTACTTTTTGTCAAACAATGAGTTCTTATCCCAGAGACTGGAATCCTTGGGTTTATCAAACAGTAGACTGCTCTAGGCATTGACTACTATGTCTTGTGTACCTAACCTATTCCACTGATCTACACCTCTATTTCTTAGCAGTTGGTGGTTTTGATGATTGCTGCTTTATAATATACTTTGATATTTGGTATGACTAGGCCTCCTTCCCTAGCACTTCTTTTCATTAATTCCCTTGATATTCTGGACATTTTGTTCTTCCAAATATTTTTTCTATCTCTATAAAATAATGTTTTTGGTAGTTTGATTGGTATGGTACTGAATAAGTAAATTAATTTAGGTAGAACTATCACTTCTATTTTATTAGTTCATGAGTAACTGATATTTTTCCAATTATTTAGATCTGACTTTATTTGTATGAAAAGTGTTTTGTGATTGTGTTCATATAGCCCGTGGGTTTGTTTTGGCAGGTAGACTCCCAAATATTTCATTGTGTCTATAGTAGCTTTAAATGGCACTCCTCTTTCTATCTCTTACTGTTGGTCTTTATTACCAATATATAGACATGCAGATGATTTGTGTGATTTTATTTTTATCCTGGAAGTTTGCTAAAGTTGTTTAATATTTCAAATTGTTTTTAGTTGATTCTTTAGGATTCCCTAAATATATCATCATATCATCTACAGAGAATAACTTAGTTTCTTCTTTGCCTATTATAATTTTTCTATTTCTTTTTCTTCCCTTAGTGCTAAAGCTAATAATTCTAGTACTATATTGAATAACAGTGGTGAGAATGGACA
>JAQQSK010009457.1:0-13078 GCA_028658325.1 Potorous gilbertii | reverse complement strand
CTAGGACTAAAACCAAGAATCACCTACCCAGCAAAAGTGAGCATAATACTTCAGGGGAAAATATGGTGTTTTAATGAAATAGAGGACTTTGAAGCATTCTTGATGAAAAGACCAGAGCTGAAAAGAAAATTTGACTTTCAAACACAAGAATGAGAAGAAGCATGAAAAAGTAAACAGCAAAGAGAACTCATAAGAGACTTACCAAAGTTGAACTCTTTACGTTCCTACATGGAAAGACAATATTTGTAACTCTTGAAACTTTTCAGTATCTGGGTAGTTGGTGGGATTACACACACACATACACACACACACATACACGCACGCACACACACATTTACACACATGCACGCATACACATACGCACATGCACACACACAGGGACAGAGAGCACAGAGTGAATTGAATAGGATGGGATCATATCTTAAAAGAAATCAATGTAAACAGTGAGAGAGAAATGTAGTGGGGGGAGAAAGGGTGAAATGGAATGGGGTACATTATCTCTCATAGAAGAGACAAGCAGGGGACTTTTTAGTGGAGGGAAAAAGAGGAGAGTTGAGAAAAAATAAACCATGAATTTTACTCTCATCCCATTCGAGTAAAGGAAGGAATAAAATGCACAGTCATTTTGGTATGAAAACCTATCTAACAATACAGGAAACTGGGGGAGAAGGAGATAAGCAGGGTGGGGGGGATGATGGAAGGGAGGGCAATGGGAGGAGGGAGCAGTTTCAAGTCAACACTCAGGGAGGGACAGGATCAAAAGAGAGAATAAAAACAATGGGGACAGGATAGGTGGAGGGAAAAATATGGTTAGTCTTACACGACACGACTATCATGGAAGTCATTTGCAAAACTACACAGATATGGACTATATTGAATTGCCTGCCTTCCCAAAGGGAATCGGTGGTGAGGGAGGGATGGGGAGAAGTTGGAACTCAAAGTTTTGGGAACAATTGTTGAGTGTTGTTCGTACTACTAGGAAATAAGAATTACAGGTAATGGGGAATAGAAGGTTTTCTGACCCTACAGGACAAAAGAGAAGATGGGGTAAGGGAAGGGAGGGATGAAAGAAGAGAGGGCAGATTGGTGATAGGGGAAATTAGAATGCTCATTGTATTGGGGTTGTGGGAGGGGACAAATGGGGAGAAAATGTGGAACCCAAAATTTTGTGAAAATGAATGTAAACATTTAAATAAATAAATTTATATTTAAAATTAATACTTTAGAATTGATGGTAAATAATTCTGTATATTCCTATGGACATCATCCTTATATTTCTTTTGCAATTAAAAAATTAAACAAATACAAAATAGAAAAAAGAAACATAAATACTTAAATTTAAATACAAAGTAAGAAAAGAAAAATATCAACTTGTGTACAGTAGAACAAAAGAGAGGATTCAAAATATAAAACAATGAATTTCCATTTCAACAATGGCTATATGGTTAATATTGCACGTTGTGATCAGAGTTTTCATCTTATCTGGGTTTCCTTGTAGGTTTTATCTTATTCTCTCCTGTGCAATTTTTAGTTTGCTTTTTTCCCCTCTTCCCTCTCCCTCCCAGCTCCCCAAGAAGGTTCTGAATAAGCACAGACATACACAAATATACTTGCATACAGTATATAAACATAGATATCTGTAATCATACACAGAGACAATCATGTACATCTACATAAAACCATACTTTATTTATTTGTGCTGTTTTTGTGATGGTGGATGATGTCGTTCTTCACAAGTCCAGGACTTTCCATATTTTTCTGAATGTATCAACTCATCATTCCCTACACTACAAAAATATTCCAATTTTTATACTGTGTAGTTATTTTAAAGAGTCTACAATATTGACTAACATAGTTGATAGTCAACTGTTTTTCTCTTTTGGTTAAATCTGTTACAGATTTGATTTTATCTGAGATCATGACTACTTTATTATTTATATTATTAGCAAGATTATTTCTTTACACCCATTCCCTCTGTATATATCCCTTTTATATTTCATAATAGCGGCACAATTCTCAAGATTAACAGGTATCATCTTCCCTTACAGGGTGGTAAACAGTTTGCCCAAATTGAGTAACAAGTTTTTTTTGCTTGTTTTTTTCCCCCCATTTACCTTTTTATGCCTCTCTTGAGATCTGAGTTTGAGGACTGAATTTTCTATTAAGTTCTGGCGTTTTTGTCAGGAAGGTCTGGAAATGCTTACTTCGTTGAATGACCATCTCCTTTCCTGAAATGTTAGGCTGAACTTTGTTTGGAAGTTGATCCTTGGTTGTAGTCCCAACTCCTTTGCCTTACAGAATATTGGATTTCAATTCCTTCAGCCTTTTAATGTAGAAGCTCCAAGGGCCTGTGTGATCCTGACTGTATCTCCTAGACATTTGAACAGTTTCTTTCTGGCTGCCTGTAGTATTTTCTCCTTCAATTGATACTTTTGGAATCTGGCAACAATATTTCTGGGGGTTTTGAGTTTGGGATCCCTTTTAGTAGGTGAATGATGGATTCTTTCGATGACTATTTTGCCCTCTGGATCTAGCACTTCTGGGCAATTTTCCTTGATGATTTCCTGGAAGATGTCCAGACTATTTTTTTCATAGTGGCCTTGTGGCAGGCCAATAATTCTTAAATTTTCTCTCCTGGGTCTATTTAGCAGGTCAGTTGTTTTACCAATTAGATATTTTACATTTTCTTCTATCTTTTCATTTTTTAGATTTTGTTTGACTGATTCTTGTTGTCTCATAGAGTCATTAGATTTTATTTGTCCAATTCTAATCTTTATCAAATTGTTTTCTTCAGTTAACTTTTGCATCTCCTTTTACATCTGTCCAATTTTTCCTTTTGAGGAGTTATTTTCTCTAGTTAATTTTTGTGCTTCATTTTCCATTTGTCCAATTTTCTCAGGTTTTATGCTTCCTTTTCCATCTGTCCAATTGTTCCCTATAAGGAGTTATTTTCTCCAGTTAATTTCTGTACTTCTTTTTCCATTTCTTCAATTTTCCTTTTCAAAGAGATGTTCTCATCGGTGAATTCTTTTTTTATATACTTTTAAAATCATTGGCCAGTTTTTCTTCTATTTCTTTCTTCAGCTTTTCCAGGGGAACTGTGTGTGCATGTGAGCAGTTCATAGTCCCTTCTGAATTTTCAAACGGAAGTACAGTCTCATTACTGACCTGTTTAATATTTGTGTTTTGGTTCTTGTCCCCTTAGAAAGAATCTATGGTTTTTTCACCCTTCTTTTGTTTTTTTCTTGTTCATGATGTTGATTATGTGTTGTGGCTTCTGGTTCTATCAGTTAGAAGCTGCAGAACTTGGTGTTAAGCTGACTTGTGTGAAAAAACTAAAAGCAGGTCTTTGTTTTGTGTTTCCCGGGATCAGCCCTGGGGTTAGCTTGTTAAGTGTGGGGGAGAAGTTAGTCTGGTCACAGGGTATCTCAGCTGAACTGAGGTAAAGGCAATCTCAGGAGATGATGATCCCAGCTGCCCTATAATCTTCCCGTTTCCCCTGGAGTGCTGAGGCACGTCTAGATCCTAGTGGGATTTTCCAACCCTCCTGTGCTCCTCTCCTGGTGCTGAGGCTTGCCTGAGTCCTAGTGTGAGTTTCCTCTGCCCTCGGTTCCCTCTCCATCAGATTTGCCTCCACCACAGTAAGAGGAATTCCCTTTAACTCTTTTTCTAGCCTCAGGTGTTATGAGACCATTTGCCCCCTCTGCTGTTTCCACTGATCAAGGAATTTTCTGGGGAAATATTTTATGGTTTTTTCAAGGTCATCAAGGGGGGAGGAGAGAGCATTTGCTGATCACTCCACCATCCTGGCTTCTGGAAATTCAAGTAGGTGACTTACAGACATTTAATCCTTTGGTTGAAAGTCTCAGGAGCTGCTGTGGCAGACATCTGGTGCTCAGTGGCTGTCACTCACTCAGCTCTGCTGGTCTCTCACCCTGGGCTGGTAGTCTGATGCTTCTGTCTGCTGCTGTCTCAGGTTTCCTGGGGCCCTCCCGTGCTGCTTGCTGGATATGCTGCACTGTGTGCTGTGGGCTCTCCCCCGTGGTACAGATCCTTACCGTGGACCTTCCAGTCTGTCTTGGGCTTTGAATCTGCCACAGTCTGTCTCTTATTGGATTCTGCACCTCCAAAATTTGGTCAGATTCTCTTTTTTGAGGTATCTGAAGGAGCTTGTCTAAAAGTTTAGGTGAGGCGTTGCTCTCACTCCAATGTCCTGGCTCCGCCCACCCCATGACTATTTCACTAATAAATTCTATTCTGGATCTTTATTTTATGTTTGTGTACATCTCTTATTTGCTATCCTTCCTGACTCCACTACTTTACCTCTACTTGCTACCTTGCCCTCCTATCACTTAACTTCCTCTCCCCAATTATCCCTCTCTAATCCTTCCCATTCCCCTCTTTACTCTTGCACTCATCTGAATTTAAAACACTTTTGTAGCCTTTCAGAAATAAATGTTATTTCCTTTTTGTCTGATTCCCATTAATCTAGAAACTCTTCTGTACCCCTTATCCTATTCAGTCAAGCTCTTATATCTGTATAATTTAGAAGACTTTTATTCCCTTATAAATGTATATATCACTTTCTCTTTAACCTAGAGGCAGGTAGGTGGTGCAGTGAATAGAGCAAAAGTGCAGGAGTCATGAGGACCTGAGTTCCAATCTCACCTCAGATACTTGACCCTTCCTGGCTGTATGACCTTGGGCAAGTCACTTAATCCTAATTGTCTCATCCTGGGGCATCTCTAGTCATCCTGATGAATATCTGGTCACTGGATTCGGATGGTTCCGGAGGAGAAGTGAGGCTGGAGACCTGCACAGCCCTCCCTCCCTCAAAAAAAAGTCAAATGCAAGTCATGTCATTATTTCTTTGATGGCATTGTCTCCTTTGGAAACGAAGGACAAACACACATAACTGAGATCTGATGTGAATAGGATTTCCTCTAAAAATTCTCCCCACTCCGTATTCCCTTAGCCTTTTATTTCTTTCTCAATTTAGATTTTTATACATATATATACACACATATATACATACATATATATGTATGTATATATATTATATACATATATTATATATATATATGTATATATATACACATATATATGTGTGTATATATATATATATATATATACACACATATATATATGTGTACATATATATATAATATATGTATATATATATACACATATATATATGTATGGGAAACAGCCTGCCCTTATTGACTCCCTTGCACTTAGTGTTTTAGGTTTACATTATATTTCTCTTGGGTCTTATATGTCAGATTTTCGATTGACTTCAGCTCATTTTACAATAAAATCCTGAAAGTCTAGCAATTCATTGAATATCCTTGTTTTGTTCTCTCAGGCTTATGCTTAACATTTCTGGGTATGATATTTTCATGCTTAACCTCAGTTCTTTTGTTCTTTGCTCTATAGCATTCAAGAACTTTGGTCTTTTCGTGTAACCACTGCTAGGTCTTGTGTGATTCTAATTGTGGTTCTACCATATTCTAATTTTTTTTTGTTTCTTTTAATATTTTCTCCTTGATCTGGGGTTTTTGAAATTGAGCTATGATATTGCTGTAATTCTTCCTCATAGTATCTTTTTCAGGGGGTGATAGGTGGATTTATTTTTTTTTCTATTTCTGCATTCCATTATTGTTCTAACACTTCAGGACAAATTTCTTTAACTATTTCTTACACTATTGTATCAAGATTCCTTTTTCACTCATAACTTTAAGGCAGTCTGATTATTCTTTTTTATTTATTTTCTGTGTTCTACAGTCACTACCATATAACTTAGATTTTTTTTCCCTCCCTACCTCTCCTTTCCCCCCTACTTCCCCTTCCTGCCCTGAGACAGCGAACAATATTATATAGGTTGCACACATACTAAACACATTTTCACCATAATCAGGTTGCATGTAAGAATTAAGAAAAATGGGATGTCTTCCTTTTCATCATTTCTTATGGAAAAATAGTATTCCATTTTATTCATATACCATAATTTATTCAGCCATTCCCCAATTGATTGGCTTTCCCTGAATTTCCAGGTTTTGGAGACCACAAAGAGTGCTGCTATATTTATGTACATGTGGAAACTTTTTTTCCATTTTTATGATCTCTTGGGGATACAGTCCTAGAAGTGGCATTGCCAATTCAAAGGGTATTCACATTTTTGTAGCCCTTTGGGCATTGTTCCAAATTGCTCTCCAGAATAGTTGGATAGCTCACAGTTTCAGCAACAATGCATTAGTGTTTCAATTCTCCCACATCTTCGCCAACATTTATCATTTTCCTGTTTTGTCATGTTAGCCAATCTCATAGGTATGATATGGTATCTCAGAGTCGTTTTGATTCGCATCTCTTTAGTCAATAGAGATTTAGAGCATTTTTTAATTTGACTATGAGCATGTTTATTTTTTCCTCTGAAAACTGCTAGGTCATATTCTTTGACCACTCATAAATTGGAGAATGACTTGTATTCTTGGACATTTGACTCACTTCTCTATATATTTCAGAGATGAGGCCTTTATCACAGACCACAGTTGCAAAAATTCTTTCCCAGTTTTCTGCTTCCTTCCTAATCTTGGTTCCATTGGGTTTGGTTACGCAAAAACTTTTTCAGTTTAATGTATTCAAGATTATCCATTTTGCACTTCATAATGCTTTTTATCTCTTTTTAAGTCAAAAATTCTTCCCTTCTTCATAAATCTCATAAATACGCTCTTCCTTGCTCCAGTAATTTATTTATAGTATCAATATTTATACCTATATCACGTACACTTTTGAACTTTATTCCTGGATACTGTGTCAGGCATTGGTCTATGCCCAGTTTCTGCCACACTGTTGTCCAGTTTTCCCAGCAATTTTTGTCAAACAGTGAGTTCTTATTCCGGAAGCTGGAGTCCTTGGGTTTATCAAACAGTAGATAGCTATATTCATTCACTACCGTGTCTTGAGTACGTAGCAAATTCCACTGGTCTACTCTACTGCTTCTTAGTCAGCACCAAGTGATATTTATAATTGCTGCTTTATAATATAATTTGATACCTGGTACAGCTAAGCCACCTACCCTAGCATTTCTTTTCATTAGTTCCCTTGCTGTTTTGCACATTTTGTTCTTCCAGACGAATTTTGATATTATTTTTTCAGCTCTAGAAAATAATTATCTGATAGTTTGATTGGTATGGTACTAAATAAGTAAATTGATTTGGGTAGAATTGTCATTTTTATTATATTGACTCGTCCTACCCACGAGTAATTGACGTTTTTTCACTTACATAGATCTGACTTTATTTGTGCGAAAGTTTCTTGTAACCATGTTCATATACTCCTTGAATTTGTTTTGGCAGATAGCCTCCCAAATATTTTATAATTCTTATGCTAGCTTTAGATGGGATTTCTGTTTCGATCTCTTGCTGTTGGGTGTTGTTACTAATATATATAGAAATGCTGTGTGAGTTTATTTTGTAGCCTGAAACCTTGCCAAAATTGTTTAATATTTCAAGTAGTTTTTGACTTGAATCTCTGGGATTCTCTAATTATATCATCATATCATCTGCAAAGACTGATAACTTAGTTTCTTTATTCTAAATCCTTCTATTTCTTTTTCTTCTCTTATTGCTACAGCTAACATTTTGAGTACCATATTGAATAATAGTGGTGATAATGTCTTCCTGTTTCCCCTGGGGTGCTGAGGTCCTCCTGGTGTCCTGGTGTTGGTGATTGCGAGGCTCCAGGCCCCTGGGGTTCCAGATCTTCTCCTGGTTTGGTGAGGTGGAGTTGTCTGGGCCAGCTTGGTTTTGCAATCTTCCCCTTCCACCACAGAAAGAGGAATCGTCCTTACCCAATTTTCTTAGCCTCGTGTGCTACAAGAGTGTTTGCCCCTTCTGCTGATCCCTACGAACCAGGTTTTTTCTGGGGAAATATTTTATGGTTCTTTCAACGTGAACAAGGGGAAGGGGAGAGAGCATTTACTGACCACTGTGACATTTTGACTCCAAAGAAGTTCAAATAGGTGACTTACAGACATTTAATCTGTGGGCTAATAGTCTCAGGAGCAGCTACTGCAGTAGTTGCATACCTGGGCCTCCACCACTCTCACTTGGTTGGTTCTGCTGGACTCCCACAGTACTGCTGCTGACTCAGATTGCCCCAGGGCTTCCTGTTTTGCCCTACTGTGGAGGCCAGGTTATGTTGCACTGTGCTCTGTGTGTTCCTCGCCCCTCATGAAACAGAATCTTCCTGTCAACCTTCCAGTCTGTCCTGAGCTGCGAATCTGTCACAGTCTGTCTCCTATTGGATTCTACCCCTCCAAAATTTGGTCAGATTATCTTTTTTGAGGTATCTGAAGGAGTTTGTCTAAAAGCTTAGGTGAGTAGTTGCTCTCACTTTGCTATCTTGGCTCTGTCCCCTCGGAAGGTTCTAGACTTATAGTTGACCAGTTCGTGGAAATTTTAACTCCCCATTGAGTTCAGAGCACCCTGGACACAGAGTTCCAAGTGATGCTGGCTAGTCATAAGTTCAGCAAATATTAAGTCTTGCTCTTAGATATCCCTGACCTAATTCTTTGGGTATGCCACACACTCTCAAACTGTGAAGCAGTGTGGTATACAGAAGAAGGGGTTAGCCGAGCTAGGTACACAATAGTCAGCTTCCCCAACATCGTAAGGGTACAACCCCTGCCACCTGGGACCACTGCCCGGAAGAGAGAAGGGCACTGGTAAGGGGTACTTATTCTGTAGATTGGCTTTGGATAAACTGAGGTTTAAATGTTTCCATTAGTGATTATAAATCTGGATTTGATTTGGTCTGAAATGACTCGTAAAGGAAATAAGGATGGTCTAAGTTTGTTCTCTTATCAGGAAAAGTTTGATAAACCACAATGTAATATAAGCTATATTTGCTACTTGACGTTAAGAAATGTATTAGGTGTATTCCCTCAAGCAAGTTATCTTTTGCTGTTTATGCTACTTTACTAATTTGTTAGCAGACAATACAAGTACACACCTGTCAGGATTGTTGTAAAGATCATATGATGGTGAAGCACTTAAAACTGTGCTTGGTAAAGGACAAGTGCTACGTTAATGTTAACTGTTATTATTATTTCCATAATTAGATGTAATTGCTTTATTCTTGTAAACTTTATATGGAGTTTTAGATATGATGAATATGCAATGCTGATGAGATGAATGATTTTCTGTGTAAGGTAATTTGAAAACACATTCAACTGAATTGATGCCTCTTAATTTAGTTTTCTTCTAGTTGCCAAAACATAATATTGTTTATTGTATTGGTATGTTTTTAAACTTTCTTATATTGCAAAATTTGGTGAACTTTTATATTATCTACTGTTAGAAAAGCTATTTCTCTTATATTTAGGATGTAGTTAGATCTAAGAGGAAAATATGTTTGAAAACCATTAGGACATATTTTTAAAGCTGTGAAGACCAAATGTTGTAATATTATGAAGTACTGTGATTTAAGAAATTATAAGCCTCCAGGTTGTCCTATTTAAGAGGAAGTTTCATCTAAAATTATTTGGCTATCATTTATGAAAATTATGATTTTTCCTGAAATTATTAAGGCTTGTTATGATAAGAGAAATTTAGTTGGGCATTTCTGTCAGTGCTTTATATTAAAAAATTGAATCATAGCCCCATTGCAGATACCTTTTGATGATAGTGAGTGGTAATTATTTGTGATAATTAGGAATTTATTTTATTTATAGCAATTTAGAAATTATTTATGATACTTAGGATATTTTTAAGCCTTTAATTTTTTCCATCAAATAATGATTTCCAATTGCATATAGAGATAATTTTATCAGATTTGGAATTCCAATTTTCTCCCCACTCACCAAGTAAACAAATGATCTGATATAGGCTATACATGTACAATCATATTAAACATTTTCACATTACTCATGTTGTAAAAGAAGAATTAGAGACAAAGGAAAAAACGCTGAGAAAGAAAAAAGAGAAAATAATATGCTTATATCTGCATTTATACTCTATAGTTTTTCTGTAGATGTGGAGAGGATTTTCTATCATGAATCTTTTTAAACTGTCTTAGATCATGGTATCACTGAGTCTGTTACCGTATACAGTGTTCTTCTGTTCGTGCTCACTTCATTCAACATCAGTTCATATAAGCTTTTCCAGGATTTTTTTGAAATGCATTTGCTCATTATTTCATGTGGCACAATATTATTGCATTATATCAATATACTACAACTTGTTCAGCCATTCCCCAGCTGATGAGCATCAACTCATATTCCAATTCTTTGAAAATAAAAAATAATCTGCTATAAATATTTTTGCACATGTGGTTCCCTTAATTACTTTTATCATTTCTTTGTGATACAGACCAAAAAGTAGTATTTCTGGATTGAGGGGTATGCACTGTTTCATAGAACTTTGGAAATAGATCCAGGACAGACAATTTGAAAATTATGGGACTACTTCAAAGCCATGATCAAAAACAGAGCCTAGATATCTACTTTCATGTAATTATAAAGGAAAACTGCCCTCATATTCTAAAACCAGAGGGCAAAATAAATGTCAAATGAATCCACAGATTACATCTTGAAAGAGATGCTAAAAGAGAAACTCCTAGGAACATTATAACCAAATCTCACAGTTTGGAAGTCAAGGAGAAAGCATTGCAAGTATGTAGACAGAAACAATTTGAGTACCGAGCAAATACAATCAGAGTAACACAGGATCTGGCAGCTTCTTCATTAAGGGATCAAAGGGATTGGAATATGATACTCCAGAAGTCAAATGAGCTAGGATTAAAGCCAGGAACCACCTACCCAGCAAGATTGAATGTAATGCTTCAGGGGAAAAATTTGTCATTCAACGAAATAGAGGACTTTCAAGCATTCTTGATGAAAAGACCAGAACTGAATAGAAAATTTGACTTTCAAGCCCAAGAATCAAGAGAAGCATGAAAAGATAAACAGGAAAGAGAAATCATAAAGGACTTTCTAAAGTTGGACTCTTTACATTCCTACCTGGAAAGATAGTATTTTTAACTCTTGAGACTCTTCTCAGTGTTTGGATAGTTGGAGGGATTTTATATATATACACACACACAAACTCACATATAGACAGAAAGAACATGGCAAGTTGAATAAGTAGGGTTGATACATAAAAAAATAAATTGAGAGATGATTGAGTAATATATTGGAAGGAGAAAGGGAGAAATGAAATGGGAAAAATTATCTTTCGTAAAGGAGGAAAGAAAAAGGTTTTTCGATAAGAAAAGGGAATAGGTGAGAAGGAAAAAGGGAAGCTTACTGTCTTCACATTTGACTTAAGGAGGGAATGACATGCTCACTCAGTTTGACATGAAAGTATATCTTTCACTACAGAAATGTAGGGGAGGAGGGGACAAGTGGGGTGAGGGGGTGATAGAAAGGAGGACAAATGAAAGAAGGTAGCAATCAGAAGTAGACACTTTTGGGGAGAGACAGGGTCAAAAGTGAGAATAGATAAATGGGGGGCAGGGTAGGATGGAGGGAAATATAGTTAGTCTTACACAACATTACTATTATGGAAATCTTTTGCAAAACTACACATACATAGCCAATATTGAATTGCTTGCCTTCTTAGTGGGGACAGCTGGGGAGGGAGGAAGGGAGAGAAGTGGGAATTCAAAGTATTAGAAAGAATGTTGAGAATTGCTTTTCCGTAAAACTGGGAAATAAGAAATACAGATAATGGAGTATAGAAATCTATCTTGCCCTACAAGGAAAGAGAGAAGAAGGGGATAATGGAAGGGAGGGCATCTTGAGGAAAGGGTAATCAGAATTCAAGGCATTTTGAGGTGGGAGTGAGGAGAGATGGGGAGAAAATTTGCAACTTAAAACTTTGTGGAAATGAATGTTGAAATTAAAAATAAATAAATGAACTTTAAAACAATTAAAAACCAATTTTAAAGTCATCCAGCTAACTCATTTTGCATTTCATAATGTTCTCTATCTCTTGTTTGATCATAACTTCTTCCCTTCTTCTTAGATCTGACAGGCAAGTTATTCCTTGCTCTACTAATTTGCCTATGAAATTACCCTTTCTTTTTAAAATGCATCTATTTTGAACCTCATAGTGACGTACAATGTAAGATGTTGATCTATGCCTAGTTTCTGCTATATTATTTTCCGGATTTCCTAGCAGTTTTTGTTGAATAATGTGTTCTTATCCAAGAAGCTGAAGTCTTTGAGTTTATCAGACTATTGAGTTTATCATTGACTGTAGTGTTGTTTACCTAACATATTCCACAGATCCATCACTCAATTTCTTAGCCAATACCAAGGATTTGATGTTTGTTGCTTTGTAATATAGTTTTAGATAACTTGTATTTAGACCACATTCCTTTGCATTTTTTGCACTAATTCACTTGACATTGTACACCTTTTTTTCCAGATAAATTTTATTATTTTTTCTAGTTCTATAAAGTTATTTTTGGTAGTTTTATTGGTATGGCATTGAATAAATTAATTTAGTAGACTTGTCATTTTTATTTTATTAGGTCAGTTTACCTGTGAGCAACTGATACTTTCCTACTTATTTGTTTGCTGTTTTTGAGTGTGGAATCTCTATTTAACATTTAATTTTTCCAGTAATAATATTAGATCTGACTTTATCTAGGTGAAAAGTGTTTCGTTATTGTTTTCATATAGTTCCTGTATTTGTTTTTTGCAAGGAGATTCCCAAATATTTTATATTGTCAACAGTTATTTTGAATGAAACTTTTCTTTCAATCTTTTGCAACTAAGTTTGTTGTATGTATGCAGAAATCTATGTGTTTTTTAACATTCTGCAGCTTTGCTATAGTTGTTAATTACTTCATATAGTTTTAGTTGATTTCCTAAGATTCTCTAATTATAACATCCTATCATCTGCAGAGTGATTTCTTTGTTCCCTCATTGCCTATTCTAATTCCTCCAAATTTTTTTCTTCTCTTATTTCTAAATCTAATATTTCTAGTGCAATATTGAATAAAATTTGTGACAATGGACTTCCTTGTTTCACGCCGGATCTTATAAGTAAATCTTCTAAGTTAGCCCATT
>JAQQSK010009456.1:0-13078 GCA_028658325.1 Potorous gilbertii | reverse complement strand
GAGGGCAGATTGGTGATATGGGTAATTAGAATGTCCAGTGTATTGAGGAGGGTGGAGGGGACAAATGGGGAGAAAATTTTGTAACCCAAAATCTTGTGAAAATGAATGTAAAAAGGTAAATAAATTTATTTAAAGAAAAAAAAAAAAAGAATGTTCTGAGTGAAGAACCACAAGGTCAGTTTGCCTGGACCACAGAGAATGGAAAGGGAAGCAGTATATAACAGATTGGGGCTTGGTCCTGAGCGGTTTAAAAAGCCAAACAGAGGAATTTACATTTATCCTAGAAACTAAAAAGGAGTTACAGAAGTTTACTAAATAAGACAGATGAAGACACTGAGGCAAAGAGGTTTCAGTGACTTGCCCAGGATATGAGATAGAAATCAGGTCTTCCTGACTGTGCTGTGCTCTGCCCAGTGCACTGCCCAGTTACACTATTATATCTATGCTTAAAAATCTCTTTGGCAGGAAATATGTAGTGGAGGGGAAAAGACAAAGCAATTAATAAGGAACAGCTTAGATAGAAGGGGCATTATAGTTGTAGTTTATGTTAGTGGTCTTAAAGTTTAACTTAATTGAAACACTTTGGGTGTCTTTGGACCCAAGAAATCTTGGTATAAACTCAGCAGAATCCTAATCTGTCACTTTCAATCAATAACAACAGCAACAGTAACAGCAATAACAGCATTTATATAGTGCTTCAGATTTTCCTCATAACCACACTGGAAGGTAAGTAAGTACTGTTATTTTTCCCCACAGATGAGGAACATGAGGCAGACAGAAGTTAAATGTCTTGCCCAGGGTCACACAGTTAGTAAGTATCTGAGGATGTATCTAAGACTGGATTTGAACATAAATCTTAATGACTCTAGGTCTAAAACTCTTCAGTGTACCACCTATCTGCCTATCCCATGGGCTAAATATCATCAAGTTCTATGAGCAATCTAGCCCATGTCTGGAAACAAGGACCAAAATATGCCAAAATGCTATTATAGAAACTTTGCACAAAGTTCTTATTCTTAAAATCCTTTGCTGATTTCCCAACATTTGCTGTTGTTGTGTCATTTTGGTTCTAACTCTTGGTAATCCAATTTGATATTTTCTTGGCAAAGATACTAGAATGGTTTCCTATTTCCTTCTCCAGCTTATCTGACGATGAAGAAATTGAGGTAAACAGGATTAAATGACTTGCCCAGTATCACACAACTAATAAGTGTCTGAGGTTGGATTTGAAATCAGGTCTTCCAATCTCCAGGCTCAGTGTTCTATCCACTGAGCTACCTAGCTGCCCTTGTTAATGGAGTGTTTCCTGAACCACTTTACAACTTATGATTACATTACAGATAATCAGAGTTCCTTCTATTCCGTTTATTCTGTAATAATCTGTGTAAATCTACATGCATGACTTTAATTTCTTCCCCACCCATTCAGTTCTTAACCCTCTGCCTTATGAAATCTTTAAAAAATTTATTATGATTCCCTCTCAAAGACCACCTTTCTATTCACCAAACTCAAAAGCCTTCTCCATCATTCTCCATAGTAGTCTGCCAGTTCTGTTTCCTGTGTGATGTTGATTTTAAGACACAAGGTTAAGTATAGTACACTCAATTGCTACCAAAAGAAATAAAGTCTATGAACTTAATCCTATTCACCAAACAACTCTTTTCAACTTCTGACTGTTCCATCCCAGTTTTTCTATTTGACCATTCTCTATTTTTATTTACTTCTCTTCACATCTTTCCAGTTAATCTGACTTGTGTTTATTTTATGATCCTCCTTATTTCCTTGGGATTGGTGTTTCTAGCTTCTTGCTGTTGAAACAATGACTCTACTTCATCTACCACTGACAGTGTTAATAGCATATGGTAGCTAATGACGAAATGAAATGGAAACCAGAAGCTCTTACAGTGGCCCTGTCCTTGGCCTCTCTGCTCCTTCACTTCAACTGAAGCAAACAATGCTGTCTGACCAATGACAACTGTCATGCAAAAAACTGAGTGAAACAGAACTGAAGATATCTGTGATCAGAAATGAGGGAAAGATGGTCGTGGAACAGGAATGAGACAAAAGAACAGCTTAAAAGGCACCAATATGACCCTCAAGGAACAAAACAAAAGAGAGCAAGACCTCTAGTGTGCTGGATAGATTCTTTACGGATTATTTATAACAAGAGGAAAATGAGAGACATGAAGACTGAAAAAAAGTATCCACATACTGTTAAAATATAGATCAAAAATTTTTAAAAAAGAAAAGCAAAGCTGAAAAAATGGGGGAAAAAATTGACCTGGAAAGTAGATCCAGGAGAGATCATTTAAAAATTATTAGACTATCTGAAAGCCATGATCAGAAAAAGAGCCTAGACATCCTCTCTCAAGAAATTATCAAGGAAAATTGCCCTGGTATTCTAGAAAACCTCCTAGTAAGAATTGAAAAGGGAATTAGCAGTTTGGTACAAAAGGTACAAAATCTTGACCAAGCAAACAAATCTCCTGAAAATTAGAATGGACCAAATAGAAAGCAATGATTCCATGAGAATACAAGAAATATTAAAAACAAAGTCAAAAGACTGAAAAATACAGAAGAAAAGGTGAGGTATCTCATAACAAAAACAACTGACTTGGAGATCAAGGAAAAAAATTTAAGAATCATGAGACTCCTTGAACACCACATCCAAAACAAGAGCCTAGACATAATATTTCAAGAAATCCTAAAAAAAACTGCCTAGACCTCTTGGAACTAGAGGGCAGCATGGAAATAAAAAGACCACTCCAGTCACCTTTCTAAAAGAACTTTCCAAGTGAAAACTTTTGGGAATATTATATCCAAAATCAAGAGTTTCTAGATCAAAAGAAAAATATTACAAGCAGCCTGAAAGAAAGAATTCAAGGATCAAGTTGTAGCAGCTAAAATTATCAAGGAATGGAGGACTTGGAATATCATATTCCAGAAGATAAAAGATATGGGACAGACAAGCATTACTCTCTCCAGCAAACTGAATATAATCCTAAAGTGGGACTTGCAAATGAACCTCAGAAAAACAGAGAAGAGGGACACTGTGAGGGGAGAAATGGAAGGAAGAAAGGTTGGAGAAAATTATACTACATGACAAGGATGGACAAGTACATCTCTATACAAACTAAGAAGATGTAATGAAGAAGGCAGAAGACACTTGAACCTCACTCCTGGCTGAACCAGTCAAGGAGTGGAATAACACACACATAACTGGGTACAAAAATACATCTCACTCAAAAGAGAAATAGGAAAGGGGAATAGGGAGAATTAGTGGGAAGACAGTTTAAGGAGGGGATTCATTTTAAACTGGTCCTCTGGAATTTTGGTTGGTGACTATACTGATCAGAGTTCCTGATTCTTTCAAAGTTTGTCTTACCACAGCATTAGCTTCATAGTGCCTTTGCGGAAACTTGTCTTCCTAACTTGGAGATACTCCTATCTTACATCACCCATACCCCATCATGCTTCAGAGGGTAGGCTCTGCACTCTTCAGTAATGACTAATGAGTAAGAGCCACCACTACCTGACCCTTCTGTTTTTGTTTTGGATTAATTTGTTGGCAGATAAATGCATATATACTAAGGGTCCATAAACAACTTTTTTTTTTTTTTACTAATAGGCTAGATGATCAAAAAAGTTTGGAGGAAATAGGTCTAAATAGAGGTATTCTAGGTCTATAAGCAATACCATTACCTTTTGCATCCTCAAAGTAATAAAGCCCTGTGATTTCTTCTGTCAACTTAGAACAGGATTTTAAAACTTACCATATCCTCAAAAACTAAAATAGCAAAATTTTAACATATTTAAATGATTATAGTTGATATTTATCAGTATGTTACCTGAAGCTAAAGTGATAACATTCACTGATCTCTGTTAAAACAAAAACCAAAAACATTCTCCTAAAGAAACACCTAAGTGGAAATTATAAAAGAAAACACATTAAAATGGCTGAGTCTACAAAATAATAAAATCAAGAAAGGGTATATTCATTCACAAAACAAACATTCATTGAATATTGCACTAATTTTAAGATTTGAGGTTAAGATTCAGTCAAGTCAGCATCCCTGAATTACCACAGAGGGAGATCAAGCATGTGTTCATTAGTAATGAGTAAACATCATTTCGTGTACTTTTCCAAGAGCAAAGAAGGTGAGAAATTCAATCAATAACTTAGCATCCCTAGCAACTCAGTTCATGGGAATTCCCTTAGTCTGCTCGGTGACCTAGTTTAACTTTAAGAGTTAACTTTAAACCATAAGGAATTTCCAAGGAGGGGCAGAAACCAAGAAAAGCATCTTCAAACCTCAAAAATTTCTACCACATAGATGCCTTAGAAAGCCTGAGACTGCTAAAATATTTTTAGAATTAAGCTCATATACGGAAGGAAAAGAAGCCAAGTTCTATTCCAATTGCATTATATGACCAAGAAGAACCATCTAGTTGCTGGAATAGACTGTTTTCAACCTTGCTAATTACAACACTATGCTTTTCTCATTTCATAGACTCCTAATACCACTCATAGAACTATGGCCCTAGATGGTTTCTTATCACTGTCATTCCCAAACTCATAAACGATCAGATTTTCTCACTGAGTCACTTTTAGAAATAAAACTGAGAATCAGAATGGTTAGATGACTTGCTACAGTAAGACAGGCAGTGGGAAGAGAGCAAAGATTTAGACGCGGATCATCTCTACCTTCCATGTAGAGGCCATGGCTCTTGGTCTTTGTTAGCAACTATCTGCATGCATTCCCAGCTCTGAAGTCTTGACCCCTCTCTGGTGACCGATTTCTAGTGGCTTTCAATAAAAGACAATAATAATAATAGTGGAAGTGTGTATTTTGCCATTTATAAAGCACTTTACAGATATCATACTAACTCCACTAGAAAGTACCACCAATAACTATTTTACTTGCTTTATGGATTACTCCGATATTCACGCAGTTTGCAACCCTGCTCCAAGTTTCAACAAATGCTGCCTTCATGAGTTGCTGTGACCAAAAGCAAAACCAAACCAAACCATCAGCTATTACCTTTTTAATGATCACTTCATCTAGGATTGTCTTCAGACGCCAGATACACAATCTATAACCAGACTGGTATTTGAAGCCCTTGTAGCTTAGATGGGCATGCTAGAGCTTGAATTCAAGAGACTGGGCATAGAGAACATGGAATTATACTCACATATAGGACACTGGCGGAGGAATAACCATTTAAAATAAAAAAAGTGTTCTCACATCCCTTTCTCTTAGAAAAGTACACAAAGTGTACTCAATTTTGCGGCACAGATGGCCTGATGGTTTCCTGTGGTAGTCCACGGATGCTGATGCCACAGAGCCTTAGCCTCATGCCTGGCCTCACCATCTCTCTCATCTAAAATGTCAACATTTCCCAATTTTCCACGATTGACTGCTATCAATAACATGCAATACTGCAAACTCCAAACCTCTGAAACATATATAATAGCAAAGACTAACCACATTTGTGGACAGCCAGGTGGTACAGTGGATAGAGTGCCAGGACTGGAGTCAGGAAGACCCATCTTCCCGAGTTCAAATTTGGCCTCAGACACTTACCAGCAGTGTGACCCTGGGCAAGTCACTTAATCCCATTTGCCTCAGGCTCCTCATTCATAAAACGAGCTAGAGAAGGAAATGACAAACTACTCCAGCATCTTTGACAAGAAAACCTCAAAGGAGTCACAAAGAGTTGGACATGACTGAACAAAAACAACAAAAACCCATATTTATATGGCACATTAGTGACTTACAAAGACTTTCCAAATCACTACAAAATCCTGCCAATTCTTTTTCTCTGTTGTCTTTCATTTTTATGTTCATCTTGTCTTTTCATCACAGCCAAGGTGCTCATGCATGGTATGTCTCCTGGCCTCTACCTTCTCAACTTCCTGATCAATTTCATATATAATTGTGCAAACTACATTACAAAATAAGTCCCTTCCCCATTCCCCTCTCCTGTCCAAAAACCTTCTACAGCTCCCAAACATCCCTTTTATGAAAACCTAAACTTCCAGATTTAGCCCTCAGTCTAAACTACCAACTTCCTTATCCCCAACATATCATCAACCTCATTTCTCCTTAGTTTTCTACTGGAACCCTTCATTCCAAGCAAATTATATGTCATGCCGCCTGCAGCTCACTAATTTTTATTTCCGTGTTTCTAAGCATATTGTTTCCATTATCCAAGAGGACTTATTTTACCCATACTCTCATTTCATTTCCATTGCCTCCTTCAAAGATGGACTCAAAGCTTGTTGTATCTTTCAAAAAACTAGTGATTAGCCCCCATTGAGCACTCCTTCATCCTTCTTATCTAAAACACTTAGATATTTCTGTCATAATTTACCACTTACCTACAAAGAAAGCTGATTCTTTGGTATGAATACTCTTACTCATTCCCACTTAACAGAGGTTGCAAATCCTTCATATATTTTCATGTTTTTTAAATTAAGAAGCATCTGACCTCTCTCATTCTCATCTGTTTTCCTTGCTTCCCACTCCTACCCCCACCAAAAGAAAAGAAAAACAAAGTCCCTGCAAATACACATCATAAAGCAAAACGCATTGTCCATGTCCAAAAATGCAAATATCACTATATAAATCACCTCTCAGAAGATGGGTAGCATTCTAAATCATAAATCCTCTAGAATTGTGATTAATCATTGTATTGGTCAGCATTGTCTTAATTCTTTCAAAATTCTACATTTTTACAATGTTGTTCTGGTTGTGCTCACTACAACTATGTCACTTCAAAGTGAATTCAAATGATATTCTCTCCCCTCACCCTTTCCTTCTTTATACAGACTTCTCCTTGAACCCATCATCATGTGACTGAATAGGTATCCCCCCTTTTACTTCTCTCATGTATTCCTCTCTCCCCACTGAAGTCATTCCATTCTTCTTTTAAGATCATCAAAACAAAACAAAAATCTCTCCCAGGCCTCCCACCTCATTTGACTCCCCCTATGATCCATGCTTACATTAGGGTTTTCATGTTATCTTTCATCCCATTTAGATGGGATTAATTATTAGAATGCAATTTAGAATGCAATTATTTAATCTTTATGAAGATTTTTTTACTCTTGTATTTACGATTTTTTATGTTTCTCTTTACTGCTGGGTTTATATTTCAAAGTTTCTACCTATTTCCAACCTTTTCATCAGAGATGTTTGGGAGTCTTCTATTTCATTAAAAATCCATTTTTCCCTCTTAGGGTTATATTCAGTTTTGCTGGACAAGTATTTATTTGCTATAAGAACATATTGTTTGCCTTCTGAAATATAATATTCCAAGCTCTTCATTCCTTGATAATGGCAGCTGTTAAATTGAGTAATCCAGACAGTGGCTCCTCAGTACTTGAATTCTGTCTTCTTGACTGCTTGCAGTATTTTTGCTTTGACCTAGAAACTCTGAATTTTGGCTGTTCTATTCCTGAAAATTTTAATCTTGGGGATTTCTTTCAGGAGACCTTCAGTGTAATCTTTCTAATTTTATTTTGCCCTCTGGTTCTAAGAGCCTGGGCAGTTTTGGAATTTCTTGAAATACGATGTCCAGGCTCTTGTTTTGATAATGGAGTTCAGGGAACCTGATGTTCTTAAATTTTTTTCTCCTTAATGTGTTTTCCAGGTCAGTTGTTTTTGTTACATCTTGTATTTTCTTCTAATTTTTTCAATATTTTGATTGTGTTTCGTGGCAGTCCTCTGACATAAGGGAATCCCTTATAGGGGGACAGAGGCCTTCCTTACTAACCTATGCTTTCTACTGCTGAACTCACAGTGCCATACTCTCCAGCTTAGGAGTGACCATTCATAAGATAAGTTCTTATCTTATGACTCTAGTTTATGTTTAGGGCAGAGTTGGGGAACATGAAGCCTCGAGGCTACATGTGGTCTTCTAGGTCCTCAAGCTCAGCCCTTTGACTGAATCCAAATTTCACAAAATAAATTCTCTTAATAAAAGGATTTGGTCAAAAGGCAGCAGTCAGGGACCTAGAAGGTCACAAATGTCCTCAAGGCCACAGGTTTCCCAATCCTTGTCTACGGAAATGCCTGAGGAGGACAGTCAGAGACATCAGGAAAACAATTCTTGAACTAATTCAAATGCTGAGAATAACATGTAAAACAATGGAAATCAGATCTATATAAAGCTTTATTGCAAGCAATGTGGAAGAGAGGGAAGAGGAGAGAGAAAAAGGGAACCAGACAAAGAACTCAGGCTACACAGTAACAATATATAATTCATGTGAGGGTAACACTGCATTGGGGAGCAGAGACACGGGTTTATTCAGTAGAAAGCAGAATGCTTCAGTGGGAAGGTATACTCCCACTGGAGGGGAGGGTATGATCCAAAGTGCCCTTCTAAAGATACTTTTTTCTGAGGGTGGGGTTCTTATACTCTGATTTTGGAGGAACACCCCCCACCCACTCAGGAAATGGCCAATGTGCATGTCAGGCATCAGGGTAAAATATTATTTGGGGTTATCAGGGGAAAAAACAAGCTCATATTAGACAAAATATTATGTGGGAGGGGGGTTTCATATGAGAAAGAAAAACAAGCTGCTATTAAAATCTTATTTGGGGGTACAGCGGTACCAACCTTTGAAAAATATTATTGTCAATACTTTTCCATGAGTATGTTCTATAAAAGCTTATACCTTTCCTTAAGGGAAAACTGTCCTGGTGACTTGAAGATCACCAGGCTTATAATCTTGTAACACTTTGCTTTTATAAAAATTTCTTATCTTAAAAGTTCTTTTTTGTCCATTCTAATTTTCAGGGAGTCTACTAGATGAGTTTTGTACCTCTTGTTCCAAGCTGTTATTCTTTCCTTCACAGCTTTTATTTCTTTTCCAAATCTTCCCTCTTTAAATTTTTTTTTTTTTTTTTGCTTAGTCATTCTGCCAGCAATTTGCTCTGGGCATTTACTGGCCTAGCTGCAAGCTCCTTCACAGCTGAGTTTCTGATTCTGGCCCTTCTGGGAAACCCTCCTAATCTGCTGTTCTGGGTCACAGCTCACCATCTGCTCACGATCTGGATGATACCATCCTAGGGGCACTGAACACTTAGCATACTTTCCTTGTGTCTTTGGGAGTCCACATTTGACTTGGGCCATTGCTAGCACTGGGGTTATCCCCAGGTTGAACTAACTCAGAGGTCTGGGTGCTGGGTCTAAACTTCAGGCCCCTTTTAGAGACCCCTGAATTGCTGACCTGAGCCTTGACTAAATCTATGATTAACTCTGGGTATCCCCCAAAACGCTTACCTAAATAAGAACTCTGGGCACTGAGTCCATGACCCTGGCCTGGACCACAGTTCCTGTCCTGGTCACTTACCTATAGGTTTAATCTGTGATGTCAGGTTGGAAAGACGACCCACTGAAGTTTCTCACTTTATTTTCCAATCATTACCTGGTCCACATTCTTTTGAGATCATTGTTGGAGTAGTTACGGGAGAAGCTTAGTACTGCCTCCTCCTACTCTTGTCATCTTGGCTAAAATTCTCCCACATGTTAAGTAAATTAAATTCATAAATTGCTGTGGCCAAAGTTATTTATTATCAGATGGTGGGGACTCTCTCCCAACCTTGCTGGGCCTCTTTGGGTGCAGATTTTTCTGGTTAGTGGAATTTTCCAGAGCTCGTGTTCTGCTGGCAACTTCCTTGAAGAGTTCTGATTCATCTCCACACCAGAAGGAGGCACTATAGTAAAACTCTGATGGAAGTTACATATGTAGTGAAGGCTATTTTGCTTTTAAATTAAATACTGCTGAAAAAAATTTGTTTAATCTGCCTAAATTCTGTTTTGCCAGCTATATTATAAGCTTCCTGAGGGCAGGAATTATATTGTCTGTTTCTTTGAAACCCAGCAGTGCCCAGTTCTCTACATATGGTATGCTGCATAAATACTGACTGCCCATGACATAGCTGTATAACCTGAGACTCCTTCTTGAAAATGAAGCTGTTCTACTCTCACACTTCAAGGGAACCCCTCGGTATGAGAGAAGAGTGCCCTGGTTTGTCTCAAAGTTATGGACATTTTATCATAACTTCTCAGAGAAATCACTTCACCCAACCTAAAGCTGAAATGCTTAAATCTTCCTTGCAATCTCCTTACTGAAAAAGGAGAAGACTATCAATACTGTAAATCAAGTCCTACGCAGCTCTTAGAAGTTTATAGGGACCAATGGATAAGGCCATGATATGTGTATATAGTAGTCAGTAAGACCATGTAATTTATCATTAATTTAATAAAGCTAAGCATTTAAATGATATGGCTCCAAGGAAAAATTTGTTGTCAAATTTAAAATGTCCTATTTATATCTATAAGTATAGTCCTAACTGTATATAAATATCCTAACACTTAATGTAGTTATTGGACTTTTATTTCTTACCTATGTTTTTGAAAAGGTATACGTGACTAAAAAAGTATACAGTCAAAAAGTAGAATCCAGGTTGTATCTCTCAATATAAGATACAGCTAGCTCCTCAACCTCCTTAAATCCCATGACCTACTCTTTCACTCCTTCTCAGTGAATATAGGGATGGTCACACTCTGGATCTCACCGTTATACATGTGCCCCAGTTCTTAATTAGAAATGCTAACATTCCTTTATTATCTGCATCTATAAAAGGAGAGATTTGTACTAGATGACCTCCAAGATCTCTTCCAGTTCTAGATCCTATGATCTAGTCCTATGATCTATCCCTCTGTCTTACCCCTCCTAACCCTATTATTTGCCCTTATTGGAACATCCAGTATCTACTTTCATTTACCTTTACTGAGACTTCCAATCCCTCTACCTCCCAGGACTTTTTCAGGTCATTGACCCCACTTGACTCTACCTGCCACCTTTTCCATTCTTGATCCTACAGTTAGCCACTTCAACTCTACACTATCCTCTATCACTGAATGTTTACATATGTCTCACACTTTTCGACTGTGAGTTTCTTGAGAGTAGGAATTGCTTTTTGCCTTTCTTTGAATCCCTAGCACTTAGCACAGTACCTGCATATAGCAGACACTTAACAGATGCTTGGGGAACTTTTGAGTCTGTCCCCCACCCCACTCCTAGTCCTATCACCATTCAACTCTTGCTTAGCTTCAGTCCTGGATTACTCCTACCATCTGCTCCTTCATGGGCTGCTGAATGGAGCTAGAGGATGTCATGTAACTGTGCTACAGGTTATAAACCACATTATTCAACTTCAATGAGGCTCTCATTATAAGGAGGTAGTACTTTTATTCCTTCCTAACTTATTACCTATCTCACTACACACAAAAGCTATTCCAATCTTTCTCTTCTCCTCAAGCGTCCCATATCTCCCCCTTCCTCTCAGTTGAGGACTTTCCATCTTACTTTACTAAGGAAATTAAAGCCATTCAAAATGAGCTCACTCTAGTTCATGTGTCTGACAATGAGGCAGCCCTTTTTGACAAGGCAAACACCCCTAAATATGTGCCCTGGGTCCTATTCCTCCTTTTTTTAATAGACTATCACCTCAATCAGCATGAATTATCATCTCGCTCTCTGCCTCATCTTCAACTTTTCCCTCTCTACTGCTTCATTCCAATATCCCCAAGTCTCCCTCTAGCTATTGTCCTATATCCCTCCTCTTTCTCAGCCAAACTCCTTTAAAAAGGTGTCTACACTTTTGTCTCTACTTCCTCTACTCTCACTCACTCCTCAGTCCTTTACAATTGGACCTCCAGGAAACTTCATAATTCAACTGAAACTGCTCTCTAAAAAGTATTTAACTGCCAAATCTGAAGGTCTTTTCTCACTTTTCCTTTTCACCTATCTGCTGCATCATCCTCTCCTCTTGCTCTTTCAACCTATCTGCTGACTCTACTTTCTTCCCAGTTATTCTCTCCTCTTGTGACACTATTCTCTCCTGGTTCTCTTCCTACCTGTCTGACCATACCTCGCTCTCCTTTGTTGAATTCTCATCCAGGATTTGTCACTAACTGTGTTTGCCACAGAAAGCTCTCTCATGAGCACTCTTCTACCTCTTTACTATTTCAATTGGTCGTCTCAGTTCCAATTCACTCAACTATCATTTCTATGCAGATGATTCTCTGATGAATTCTTCCACTTCTAACCTCTCTCTTCCCTTCTACTCACTTCCTCATTAGTAAATCACAAATATAGGTATTAGAATAACACTGAAGAACTCCTCTTGGATAGGGAGAGTAGGGGATGGAAGAGAAGCCCAAGAAAAAATGGTCAAGTTTCAAGAAAGTGAAAAATAAAAATACAAATATAAAAGAGCAAATCTTAATAATAAGGATACAAATAGAATAAATATACTATTTGAAAATAATAAGTTGAGGGTGGAGCCAAGATGGCAGAGTAGAAAGACTCACATATGCTAGCTCTGAATCCACAGTCCATAATTACCTATAAAAAGAACTCCCAACAAATTCTGGAACAGTGGAAGCCGTGCAGCAACACAGTGAAGGAGATTTCCGTTCCAGAGAGCCCTGAAAAACCGAACCCAAAGGTCCGTCGCACACCAGACGGGAGCGGAGCCCAGCCCTTCCCTGGCCGCACGGCACGGAGAGGAACAGATCCAGCAGATCCAAGCAGGCTTCAGGGACAGAATCTCCAGCAGCCGCGAAAGTCCCTCCACCCACAGACGCACAGGTCAGTGAGAAAGACATCTGGATGAGCTGAGAGGGGAGCGGGGTGTCTCCATGACTCGGGCCCCCACGGGAGGCAGCAGCAGAGGCAGCAGGCAGCCAGAGGCTCCTGGAGCAGGCAGGAGCTCGGCAGGAGCTCCATTACAGACGGTGTCTGCATAAACACCCTGAGGGAACTGAGCCTGGGAGGCGGCCCTGCCCCTACCTGAGCACCAGAACTTAAGCTCCCATTGAATAGCAGCCAGGCCTGCCACTGAAAGCTCTGAGGCTGGGGAGCAGCATTTGAATCTCAGACCCCAAGCACTAGCTGGGCGGATCTGGAGGCAAGGTGGGGTGGAGAGGAATCTCAGAAGTCAAGTAACTGGCTGGGAAAATGCCCAGAAAAGGGAAAAAAAAAATAAGACCATAGAAG
>JAQQSK010009455.1:0-13078 GCA_028658325.1 Potorous gilbertii | reverse complement strand
GCATTTTTTTTATTACTTTGTTTTCTCCCTTTCTAAGAAGTTTCTGGTCATCACCAGAAAAGACAGTCTTTACACAGAGGATGGACATAAGACAAAAACAATTAAAATATATTTATTTATGCTTAGTCTAGCAACAATAGTCTATGTTGACTTTTATACAGTTCTGAGAAAAACTCATGAAAGATTCAGTCTAATTCTTACTATTACAAGCTCTTCTCCCTTTCCTACTCATGTAAAAAATTATAATTAGAAGATAGAAATGATAAGGGAAATGTTGGTACTATGAAAATGAATATATCAAAATAAAAAATATCAGTCAGTTTATATGACTGAACAATCAAGTTAATATAAAGTACTTTATTATTAATAACAGATTATATGTATATACACACACACACACATATATATATAGTGTTTGAAGATTTGCAAAGCCCTTTACAGATATTGTCTTATTATTTTCCTTACAACAGCCCTCAGAAGATGGTTCTGTTTTTATTCCATGTTTTACACATGAGGAAACTGAAGTGAAATTAAGTGCCTTGCCCTGGATAACAGATAGTGTTCGATTAGAATTTTGACTCAGGTGTTTTTGACTCCAGGTCTAACATTCTATGTACTTTGCCACCTACCTGCCCTTATCTAAGCCCAGAATTATGTTTGGCACTGGGAAAGATGTGAAAAAATATATACTTCTTTCAATAAAATTCAACAAATTTGCTTACTACACTTTCTAAGTGTGAGACAAATAGGGATAAACTCTAATATCATAACTGCTCTAAATCAGATTAATTAAACTTGTATTTCTTTAATCACAGGATTTTTGCAAGGAAAGTGCTTTGTTAAACCTAGAATGATCTAGATATGTTATTATTTATTATTATTATAATTTAAATAGTAAATAACAAGTTAGAAAGCAGTTAGCTCTTAAATTAGATCTTCAGTCCTTAAACTTCAATGGATCTTTGGTTTTATCCAAGAAAGTATTTTTTCTATTAATGCAGATCACAACCCATTTTTATACCTGCTTTTTGATTATGTTCTCCTTTAGATCCTCCCAAGAGGATCTGCTAAATGTGCTAGAAGGCACCCTCTAGGTCTTCTTTTCCCTTCCATGAGTACCTATGCAGCACTCTGGGAGGGTCAGATGAGCTTAAAAGAGCAGAAGGATGTGAGCTTGGGCTGGAACTTGAGGAAGGCCATGAGAAAGAGGACATTTCAGGTAGACGGAGCAGTTGGATGACTATGCCATGATGGTGCCAGCAAGGACTTCAAAGGTTGCAGTAAGTAGAACAACTGTAAAGGAGATAGTGTGTATTTATGACACTAGTAATATTAGATAGTCAAGGTCATAGACAACTTCAAAACATATGCAGACAATTTTGAACTCGTGGAAGGATGATTTGACATGTTCTATTTGGTCCCTAAAATAGGAGCCAGAAGTAATGGGTGGAAGTTGTGAACAGGCAAATTTAGATTTTTAATTAATGGAGAAAAAACTCTTCTTAATAAGCGCTATAATTGAAATATACTACCTCAAGGAAGAGGGATACCTCTCATTGGAGGTCTTCAAGAAAAGTTCGTTGAATAGGGCTGTTACAGGGATTATTTAAATTTGTATGTCTTTGTGTTTAAAAATTTTCTGCTCGTTTAGTCATTGCAAATGAGCCTACAACTCTAGGATTTCATGGTTTGGTAATTTAGTCATTCTAATATGGTTGACAATTGGCTACTCAGTTGAGGAATGACATGAAGCCAGTGTGGTAGGAGGATTAGTTTAGTAGTTTGGATTGGAAGAGGATGAGACCGAAGAAAGGGACATCAGCTGGGAAACATGCAAAATAAGAAAGATGAGGCAAGTGTTAATTAAAGAGATGTCAGAAAGAAAGAAAGAGGACGTACTGAGAGATAAAAGAGGGGAAACAATGGGTCTCAGATGATTACAAGGTTTCCAGCCTATGATACTTAAGGAATGCTATATCATCATATCAGGGTATCACAATTTCTGCTAGAGTGGGGGAGACATCAGAAAGTATTGCCAATGACAAAACACTATTTGTTTTCTTGTTACTCTCTTTTCCTAAATGTCCTTGTTTGTAGGTAGCTTGGCATAGCAGTAGTCAGGGGAAAAATGGATTTAAACCCTGATTCTCATACTTCTCTATGATCATGGGCAAATCACTTCCTTACTCTGACTTTCATTTTTTTCTTATGTCAATAATACTTATTTTCTCCTATGTTATAATATTTATAAAATGTCATGATACAGTGGAAAGAACTCATCCCTGATGCTGACTCCCATATGACCTGTCCTTAACTCTGGACATGTCCTTAACTCTGTTTCCTCATCTATAAAATAAAGAGATTGGATCAGGGAACATCAGAGGTCCCTTCCAGCTCTAAATCTAAATTCTATGACCATTGTGAATTTCAAGTGACACAATTTATGTGAAGTAGTTGGAAAAAAATGTAAAGAGATATAAGTCTTAGTTATTGTTTATTATCATTTTTAACAAAAATAATGGCAGCTGTAGCATTATTTGTTCCCAAGACCTTATGTTATTTAGAACATGGCCTATGACTTTCTTAGCAATGTATACAGCTCAAAGGGACAGAGAAACAAATCGGAAAATCTAGAGGATCATATTTCCATAGATGCCCTGCTTTGCTGTATGATTGGCTCACCTGGCTGTCTGCCTCTCCCTCAAATATAATTAGATAGCAACTCAGTATAGAAGGCAATTTTGGAAGAGGAATCGACTTCCTGGCTCTTTGTGCTTTTATCTGTTGCATGTAGACAACTTCTGACATGTAAACAAATGCATATACACAACCAAATCTACTATTTTCCTTGTCTACATGTTCAGGATTGTATGGTGATCCACCAAAAGATTTATTAGGTAATCACTGTTTACTTCTAGTGATTCTTATGAGAATAACTAATACCATTAGAAGAAAAACCTTAAGACCTTGCAAACAATTTTGGAATTTTATTCAAAACAAAACAAACTGAAGACTTTTGCGGCAAAAGTGGCAGGCATTTATTTCTTCCATCACTGAAGCTATTGAAGGTGGGATATTTTGAAGAAAAAAGGTGGATTTAATTCATTGAAGAGCTAGCATGTGACCAGAATTGTAAAAAGAACTGGAGATTGTCATCTCAGGGATCAGTTGAAAGAATGGGAAATTTTTAAAGAAGAGGAGATTTTGGGATGGTATATGATACAAACGCTCAAGTAGTTGGACTGTTATGTAGAAAAAGGATTGGGGGCATCTTGCTTAGTTCCGGAGGGACTGATCTAAAAATAATTAGTGGAGTTTAAAGAGAGGAAACTTTCAGACTAATTTAAGGGAAAAAAATAAAACACTTTTAAATAGTTTGATCTAACCAGTAGTAGAATGGCCTTAGGAGTTCAGTGGGGTTCTGTTCAAAGAACTCTTCAAGGAAACACAGTATTACCACTCCTCTGGTTTGCTTCTGAGTTGATTCTTGATCACTTATGAGTTGTACTATATAACTTCTTTGGTCTCCTCCAAGTCTGAGATTCTGTCATTCTGTCTTTCAATTCCATTGTGATATAACATCGTATGAATGGAGAGTAAGTAAAGAAGAGCTAGCATCTCCTAAGAACTGAAATTACCGCAAACCCAAGGGCAATAGAAGGGGATGACAGGAACAGTTTTTGGCATTTTGGATTTGAGTTGACTGTTAGAATTTCACCTCAAAAGTTGTGAGCATAAAACTGAAGAAGACATGAGAGCATAGAGAGGATGACATAGATTTGGGACCCATATGGAGGTTTATCAATAAGGCTTTTAGAATAGAGTCCGTGATTGCAGTGCAAATCAACCAATGGTTTTCCCCTTATATTATATGTGAGTGGTCCAACCAGTTTTTTCAAATGATTGTCTAGCTGTTTTTATATTATTTAGGCAAAAATCCAAGGTGGATAAAAAATAAGTTGAAGTTCTTTGTGGCTCTACTACTTTGTTAATGGCATAAATCTGGGGTTTCATCAGTGTGAATTCTTCCTCTTCCAGTGTAGATTACATCACTTCCATATAGGCTCATCTAGTTAAATTCTTGTCAATACATCACCATAAATCCCAAAGAGAGGATCCCTTCATGGTGTAAATTACCATGAGATGGAGCCTCCCTCTGATTCTTTTACTATCTCAGGGGAATCATTGTAGCACTTGAACTGTCTATTCTTTTGTGTTTAATTCTTGTTATATGACTGACCCATCAATTTTTCTAGTAATATCTGTCCTTGCCAATACTTTTTGAAGTACTCCTTGCATGTGAGTCATCATTTGAAAGCTTCTGCTACTTAAATATGCTTATTATAGGAACCATGTAATTCCACAATCTCAGAAAAATCACCTTTGCAAATTATACTTTTCCATCTCCATTTGGGGTTTGTAGCTTGAATTCCTCTGAGATGATGTGGTCCTCTTATTTGTACCAATACAGCTTCACTAGAAGAATGTTGGATTTTGTAGCAATTTGAGATTATGAAAAGTCTGTTTCCCCAATTAATTCTCACTCAATTTTATCCTCCTCTTCAACATAAGATCCAGTCATTTGTTCAAACATAATGGCCATACATGGTATGTGTATTGATCTATTAATGTTATGGACTGTCCATCAGGCCACATGTCCAAGCAATGGGCATATTTTATCCACTGTCTTTCTCCCTATTAGGTCTGATTAAACTATTTTTTAAACATTTCCATACATTTCATTTTTGTCTTTGTGAAATATAGAAATATGCTATTTTATTACTCATTGAGGAGGTTTTGTAATCCAGATCTCAATGTAATTAACACAATACCATCTGAGATTAAGATAATTTGGAAAATTTCACCATCTCTAGAATGTTTTTCCCTTTTGGGAGGAGGAGACTGGGCAGTATATCTTCCATGCCATTGATTAAAACCTTCAATAAGAGATACTAAATCTTTTGAGTTTGTGTGTCATTGATTTCCCTGACACTAGGAATCCCTGCTTAAAAACATAATATGTATAAATATCTGAATATGTTTATTAAGCATTTTAATGAAGAATAATAGGATAAAATAATTGACTTAAAATAAAATTTCATTTAAGTATCTCATCTTTCTCAGTAAAGAACTGACATATCTGTCTTTGTACATAACTGATAATTAGGTGAAGGTATACATGGTTAGGAACCCTAATGTGTGTAGGTATGTGTACACAAAATATAGGAATTGGACCTGTGATTCCATCAATACATGGAAACTCCTAGAAGAAACTCTCTTTACTGCATTGTCTCAGAGGGTTTTCTAAAGCATTAATAGATTAAATGATTTATTCAGAGTCTCATATATCTAATAATAAGTGTGAGAATCAGATCTTGAATTCAGATCTTCTTAACTACAAGTGTAACAATATGACATGCTGTCTCTTGCTATAAGGAAAAGTGGAGTAGTATATAATAATTTACTAAAGATGTTCATCTTCCTCAATATTGGGCAGTTTGCCCCCTCCTCCTATTAGTTTCATTGATGGTTTTCTCACTCCTGGTTGTATTCTCTTGAATTCCAAAGGGCAATATGTCTTCTTAAATGCCCCATCAGTGAATATTCTACATTTACCCTTTTCTGAAAGCCATTATATAGCCCTAATACCTGCTGCTCTGTGCCCTCCCCCAACCTTTGAAGGGAAGAGACATCATTACAAACTCAAGAGGAATACTGTAATTAGGTAGCTTGAAGTCACAGCTGTCCACAACTTTTATTATGGATTGGTCCTTCAAGTTTAGTGCATGCTGTGTATAGCCTCCGGACCAGCATGTGGCATGAACTCGAGCCAATTCAAACATCTTTGAGCACACACACATACACACACACATACAATACAACCATGATGACACAAGGGAAAAAAGATCCAGGACCTAACACTGGTGGTCCACAGCTGCACCACTACTCCCAGCCTGAATTAGTCTGTCCCCTGCTTTCACCCTACTCTTTGTCAGCACAATTTCTCTCCCCACCCCCTGGGCACCCTGGTAAAAGGGCTGCAATCTGCAGTTTCCGGGGGAGCAGTCCCAGAGTGCAAAGAATGTCCCAAATGAATGCACCAGCATAGTTCCAGGCTATGTTCTCCCCCACCTTCAAACCCCACAACAATGCTAGAAAAATTACAATAACATTACTGAGGATTTTTATCAGTAAATAGGTTGTATAATGCAAACATTGCCTGACAAAACATAATTGCTGCTCAATTCATAATGTGCAAGGATATAAAAGAACTATCAGATGATAATGTTTTTGATGACAATTACTATTTTAAAATTTCTGTAAAATGTACTTTTATGGTTTTTCAAATGATGTTTCCATGAGTACAGATGGAGTTATTTACATAGCTAAAGCAAAATGTCAGAGAATTTTTACAGGGTTTTTGTCTACTTTAGATAGCCAATAGCACTAAAAAAAAAACAAAACCAACCAAACAAACAAACAAAAAACTTATTTAGATAATCTTCCTTCTCTGAATTGGTTCCATCCTGGTTGTGCCTCTTGTTGGCAAGAGTTTTCTATAACTAGCCCCACTAAGACCCATCACATTGGTATTATCCTAGCATCTCCAAGTTATGTTGTCTGAATCTTACTTTCATTATCTCAACTCCTCAGACTGGGAAGCAAAAATCAAGTCAACAATCTTGGAAAGATGTAAATTGATCGTCACACTGGCTCTACTGCTGTCTTCTGACTTCCCAGTGCAAAATATCCCTCCCTAACCTCATGTCTTTTGCATATGTTGATTTCCCTCATTAGAAGGTAAGCTCTTCAAAGTCAACAAATAAATCACTCTTCTCTTTGCATAATTATGAGAGGAAAACTTGTCTATACTGATAAATCTGAATAAAAAATGCCATAAATTTTCCCCAAGCTTTACATTGTATTAGGTGCCTTTCTTGAAGATTTTTAAATACTAATTGTCTGTACAAATTAATAAGTAAATAAAGAGCAAAAATGAAACAAGGATCATACTTGTTGAACAGGAAGGGACCTCAGTTTAAACATGAGGATGCTACAATCTAGGAAGGTTAAGTAACATGTCCAAGGTTACAGAGGTAGTGGGTAAATAGGAAGACTTGAATCAAGGTCCTTATGATGCAGTCTAGGGGTGCTAGAAAGCAGGGCGTCTGCCTCAAAAGAATTCAACCACTCAACCCTTCTTTCATTCCAAGTAGTGAATTTATCAGGACATGGGTTGGGTGGGCAAGATGCCTAGTGAGTCTGCTCTATTTGGGAAGCCCATACAAGTGGGTCAGATTTTAAAAATTTGAGCCTTTGATAAGTTAAATGGCCAGAGAGTCACAGTGAAAGGGCAACCAGACGGATTATTGACTAGGATGGGCTTGATGCCTCAGGTGAATGCCAGGGACCAGGCTGTTTGGAAAAGTTCAGGTCCATCGTTAGCGCTGCATCATTTAGATTCTAGAGTCTGTGCTTCTACCATGAACATCATGCTGCTTCCTCTTGCCCTCAAAGAGTGTACAATCTAAAAGAAGAAATATAAAACTTATACAACGTAGAATGTGTTAGTACAAAATTGAGAAGCAAAAGGTTCTAAAAAAATTTAAGGAGGGAAAGATGATTTTAGGTGGAGTGGGATTCCCCTTCAAGGAAGGTTTCAGGATAAAGATGGCATCCAATTTGGTTTTGAAGGGAAAGAAAATTGAAATATTGAAAATAATAGGTTTAGTTGAAGATATTTTCTATATTACCCGAACAAACAAAAGATTGTAAGACACCACCCCCAAATGCCCCAATATATAACGTTTTTGCCCATTTGAAAAATGGTAGGACCTGTATACCTCAGCAGGACTGTTAATTAGACTTGAAATTCGCTACATGATTATTTGTTTCTGTAGTAATGAAGAAACAAAATGGAGCAGCTGGGGCACTGCAATGGTTTTTCCTTGGCTACAGAGATCTGAGGAGTCTGAACCCACAGTGTGACTCTACCAGGTAAGTATAGAAACAGAAAATAGAGCTGTAGCAGGAGGTGGCCAGATGGGACTGTTCTGTGTTAATAAGCTATTTTATTAGATGTCTTAGCTTTCTTCTCTAGAGAGGAGATACTTCAAAGCTGGATTAAGGTAAGAAAGTCTGTTTAGTGGAATATTCCCCCCCCCAAAAAAAAAACCCAACTCTGCTTGCACATCATAAATCCACAACCCTGGCACTTCTGGAAGTTTCCATTCTGAAGAGAGAAAAAGGACCGAAACAGAAGTGAGAGTTCAAGTGGAAGTGAACCATTCTGGCCTCTTTTTATAAAGCAGCTGTCAAATTGTGGTGGTGGTCGTGGCATGTGTGTGTGTTTGTGTGTGTGTGTGTATTTGTGTCTGTGTATGTGTTTTATGAGTGTTTGGATGCTTACTCTTAATTTATTTTTCTTTCAGCAGTTTTAACAGTTCTAAGTGTCTTAGGATCTCATGATTGAATAAAGATGTGTCTGAGAGTTCAAAGACAAATAAGTAGCAGCAAAGAGAATATCCACTTTTCCAGGCTGCTGAATAGTTAAGGCTGCCTACACCTGGATGGTATTTACAAGAGATTTAAAGAATGTTACAGTGCATGTTCTAAGTCTCCGTTGAGCTGCAGGTGATTATTTGCCTAACAATCTCTGCACTGAAGCAGCTAATAGTGGACTATGCAAGCATGTATTCTGGGAAGAATTAATCCCATGACAGAGAAGAGATCTTATGCCTGGTGAAGAAATCACTCAATTAGTATTTATTAAGCATGTGCCATGTGCCAGGAACTACACTAGGTGCTATGCGTAAAGTAAATAAAAAGAATGAAATAATCCCAATTCGCCAGGCCCTCATCATCCTCACACCTGGTGGAACCCCTTGCCACAAATCTTTCCTACTTCAGCCCATTCTCTGCAGAGCTACCAACATTGTCTTCCTAACTCCAAGATCAGACCATGTTGCCCTACTCCACACCACCACAGACACATTCATTACACTTCAGTGACTTTCTATCACCACTAGGATCAAATATCAAATCCTGTTTGACATTCAAAGCCCTTCATAACCACTTTTCCACTTCATAAGCTCCCCACTTTTCTAGTCTTCTTACATCTTAACACTGCTTCCCCCACATTCCAACCCAATATATTCTGTAAACCAATGACACTGGCCTCCTTGCTACACCTTAAACAAGATACTCCATTTCCTTACTCTGGGCATTTTCCCTGACTGTCCCTTATTCTTGAAATGTATCTCCCTTTTCATCTCTGTCTCCTGGGTTCTCTGGTTTCCTTCAAGTCCCAGCTAAAATCCTACCTTCTACAGGAAGCCTTTCCTGGTCGTACTTAATTCTAGTGCAATTTGAATCTAAATTTGACAGTACAAATTCCCTTAATAAAAGAATTTGTTCTGTAAAACTTAGATTCAGGCAAAAGGCCACACCCAAAGACCTAGAAGGCCACTTGTGACTTTGAGATCACAAGTTCCCTACCCCTGTTCTAGGGCATTCTTTTGGTTGATTCTTATCAATTTGTCTTGCATATTGTTTGCTTGTCCATAATTGCTTCATGTTAACCCCCATTAGACTGTAAGCTAATAAATCAATTGCTTTGGAATAAATTTGAATTTTCAAAACAAGTATTATAGTAGAACTAATTGTATTATAGATGAACCTAGAACTCTAGATTGGATGCAATGGCACCTTTTTATTTTTTACTTGGGGAGAGCTTGAATGCTAACATACTATGTAAAGAAGCTGGAACAAATAAAACAGCATAGTTTTGTGGGAGGATCAAAGGACTCAGTTTTGGGAGGACACGACCCAGGTCTGTGATTTAAGACCAGTTATTTAACTTCTGTGGGTCTCAGTTTCCTCATCTGCTAAAATGATCCTTTATCTAGTTCCCCCTGGATCTAAATTTCAGTAATATTCCCTCCCTTTCCACAAGAATCCATGCTTTTAAATTCCATAGTTGGGTGTAGACTATCTGAGCTAACCATCCATGAAAGTTTTAACTCTGAATATCTTTAGGGTTTATGATAAATTTCCTTCAAGACTTCAATTAGAACAATTATTCTCTGTAATTATGAATGCTCAGCAGCATTATGAGAAGCAGATTAATTATGTCCTCCTTGCGTTAACAGCAAAAATGTTGTCCAATTTATTTGCTATTTTCTGCATTTCTAAGAAACAGATTTTTCTCCTTTGTTCCTTATATACCCTATGCATATAGAATATATATTTGTTTAATTTGAGTGTATATATTGAAGATATATATATGTATATTGTTTAATTTGAAAGAAGTTTCCTTTCAAAATTAGGCTCAAAAGTTGACATTTTTCCCCTTTTCTTCAAGGTTTAGAGCAGCTAGTGTAATAGAAGTAAGCAAACAAGCCCATTGATAGGAGGATATAGGCCTGTAGTAAAGAAAGTGGAGGAGATCCTATAGAGTATATATGGTAATGAGATCTTTGCTAAAGTATTTGCTCCACCATAGACTCCTGGTTGGTCCCCATGGTCCCCATCATTGGGATTTATGTCACACACAATAGGCAACTGAGAAAGAAGAGTCACCAACTCAGTAGATGAAACAACTTCCATGCTGCTTCTCTTTCCCCTACATGCAGTATTCTGGGACTGTACTCATTACCTTACCCTTTTCCCAGCAGCAGTTATGATGGCTACATGCCCAGCATGATTGTGAATACATATGCTTGACTGAGACAGGATCATAGGTCCCTAGCTGCCTCTTGAGCTTTTTATTTCTTTTCTTTGAGCACAAGTTAGACAAACAGAGATCCTGAGAATGATATTCCTAGCTTTAGGTAGTTGCATCATTGTGAACTTAAGATACATATAAAATATGAATTTTTTTTTAAAAAAATCTCATTTTGTGTTATAACCATACATCTTTCACATAAGTCCATTTTTTGTAGCCTGCAACTCAAACACTAATCACCTGGTCTATCAGGCTGAAAGAGCTACATATTATAAAGTAGAGTGCACTTACTGAGAAAGTGAGTGCATATAAATGAAATTTAAATAAAAGTCTATCAGTAGAAGTGACCCCTCCATCTCCGAACTTCTCTAATGCATTATTCATACTCCTCGAGTTCTTATTGCTGATATTTGTATGAATGTTTCATCTTCCTTAGTAGCTTTTTGGGAAAAAGAGATCACATCTTTCACTACTGCATATGTAATCCCTTGATGTTTCTTGTACAATCCTCTGAATATGGTGGATACTTAATAAACTGGGAAGGAATGAGTACAGATAACCTGAATTCTCCAAGTGCCACACTTTTGTGCTTATATTCTACTTCAGTGATTCTTAATCTGGGATACAAGAATTCATTTAAAAAATATTTTGATAACTATGTTTCAATATAATTGATTTCCTTCATAAGCTTGTGTGTTTTATTTTATTCATTTAAAAAGATCATTCTAGGGCGGCTAGGTGGTATGATGGATAAAATGCTGACCCTAGAGACAAGAGGACTTTAACTCAAATCCAGACTCAGATACATACTAGCTATCTGACTGGGCAAATCACTTCATCTCAAAAGTGATTGTTCTGTAAAGGTATCTGTGGGCTTCCCAAGAGTTATCAAAGGGGTTGATGACATAAAAAAAGGATAACAATTCCATCTCTCTATTAAATTTAGATCAGAGGCCAGCTGGGTAGGTACTTTGTTTCTTAGTTTTCAGTACTTTTAGTTCTCACAAATATTAAACAATTTAATGCTATAATCTCATTCTTTTCTTTTAAAAAGACATGATTCATGGTAAAATTCCATTTACAAAGTTCAGTGACCGTGGATCCTTAGAATTCCAGAAATACTCAGTTCTGTACTCTCTTTCTCTTCACATATTCATCCTCCACACAAATAGACAAAATGATATTCCTAAAGCACAAATCTGAGCATGTGAATCTCCTGGCCAGTTCACTCCATGGCTCCCTATTACCTCTAGTAGTAAATATATACTTTTTTGTCTCTTAGAATCTGGTTCTATCCTATCTTTCTAGCCTTAGCAATTACTGTCTTATACATTATTCTCTTTCACATACACTTAAGTTCACATACACTAAACTTGCTTTCTTATGGTTCCTGACATATATCTTTCATTCTCTTGTCTTATGCACATACACAGTCTGACTCCCATTTCTGTAATAATTCCTTCCTTACCTGCACTTCTTAAAATCTCTGGTTTTCTTCAAGTTCAGCTTAAACACATGTCCTAGATTAAACTTTTTCCTCTCTTTCCCACTTGTAGCTGCTAGTGCTTCCCCTCAGAAAAACTATCTCATATTTATCTTATGTTTCTTTTGGTATATATGTTTTCTTCCTCTAAAGAAACTAAGTTCTTTAAAGTCTGCTGTTATTTCATTTTTTTTGTCTTCTTATCCTCAGAATCTAGCATAGTGTCAGTCATTAATAAGCACTGAATGCTCAGTGACTGATTGATAAATAGAATTCCAATCATAATGAGAAAAATACGGATAGAAATTAAAAAAAATTTCTTTAATCTAGTTGTTAAACCCATACCATGGAGAAAGAGCTAATAATTTTTTCTATAATTAAAGTGTTACTTTAAATAGTTTTGAGAACATTCTTGATAAGGAAAGCCCCAATTTCTTCAACTTATTAATTGTATTACTGGCCTATTTTTATCAGGCCTAAGAATGCAAATTCAATCAATATTAGCATTTTATGCAAAATTTAACAGTATATCAGAAGAAAAAATATGAGACACCTGTTACCAATATGTACACCTATAACAGCACATATTTTTCACTGGTGTGGAAGGATAGGAACTGGACCTGTAATTTCATTAGTACAGAAAGTTGCAAGGCTAATGGAAGGGAGGGCAATGGGAGGAGGGAGCAATTTGAAGTCAACACTCGGGGAGGGACAGGATCAAAAGAGAGAATAGAAACAATGGGGGCAGGATAGGAGGGAGGGAAATATAGTTAGTCTTATACAACATGATTATTATGGAAGTCATTTGCAAAACTATACAGATATGGCCTATATTGAATTGCCTGCCTTCCCAAAAGGGAATGGGTGGG
>JAQQSK010009454.1:0-13078 GCA_028658325.1 Potorous gilbertii | reverse complement strand
CACTGCTCACCTCATTATGTGAGGAAGGGGGCTAGAACAGGTGCCCTAAACATTGTCTGCTTACTTAACTTTGACCTGATTACTGTAGCAGGCAGGTAATCCTGCTATGTGGTTGAAACACAGAAAAAATGGACAAAATGTATAAAGACATCTGCAAAGATGATAACATTCACTATCAGCACATGAAATGTGCTCATATTAATAGACAACACAAAATCCAGTAGACCTGAAAGATGAACTGCTCTTGTTGCAAGAGAACTCAATAGGCATCATATCCAAATAACAGCCCTGGGTGAAACAAGTTTGGGAAATAAAGTCTAGTTTACTGAAGTTGGAGCTGGATACACATTTTTCTGGAGTGGGCACAGTGAAGGGGAGTTTCATGAAGGTGGTGTAAGTTTTGCAATCAAAACTAATCTAATTAGCAAGCTTTGTTCCTAACTTGGAGGGTAAGTTGAGCCAACACACAATTGGCAAAGGTGGAGCAAAAATAGCGTGGGCAACTTTCAGAGATTTGGTGTACAGCCACTGCATTTGCTCATCTGCATCGGAACACTCTCAATCACCAAGACTGGTTTGATGAAAATGATGGGGAAATTCATAAGCTGCTAAATAAAGAACAAACAAACAAACATACAAAAACAAAATCAAGAACTCCACAGGATTTACCAGTAAGATAGTTCATCCACCTCTAAGAAGGCAGAATTCAATTTCATGAAAAGCAAAGTCCAAGTAAAGCTTAGAGAGATGCAGGATTTATGGCTTAGTAAGAAGGCAGATGAATTTCAGTTTTATGCTGATAGTAACAATCCAAAACACTTTTATGATTCCCTGGAAGCTATTTATGGACCAAAAATCTGTGGTGCATCACAACTACTCAGTGCCAATGGAGCCACATTGATTAGCGATAAGGACACAATCCTAAAGAGATGGAGTGAACATTTCCATAGCGTTCTCAGTGCTGAGAATATTAGCAATCAATGCTGAGACCATTGACTGTTTACCTCAGGTTAAAGTCAGCTCTTCCTTAGCTGAACTTCCAACTGAAGAAGAGGTATTGAGTGCCATTAAACTCCTTTCATGATGCAAAGCACCTGGTTCTGATTCTGCTCCAACTGAGATTTACAAAGTAGGAGGACCATTGCTCACACAAAAGGTGTCTGAAATTTTCCAGCTTATATGGCAAGAGGAGGTTATCTCACAGAAGTTCAAGGATGCTTCCATTGTCCATCTCTATAAAGGTAAAGGGAATACGTTGTCCTGTGACAATCTCTATAAAGGTAAAGGGAATAGATTGTCCTTTGACAATCACAGGAAGTCTCTCTCTTAGTCATTGCTGGCAAAATTCTTACTAGATTCCTCCTTATTAGGCTGATCCTTCACCTGGAAGATGGTCCTATACCTGACAGCCAGTGTGGCTTCAGAAATGGCCAAGAAACAGTTGATATCGTGTTTGCTATTCAACAACAACAGGAGAAATGCCAGGAGCTGAACAGAGTCCTGTACACAACATTTATAGATCTGACCAAGGTCTTTGACACTGTTAGTCATAAGGACTTATGGAAAATTAAGTCAAAATTTGGTTACCTGGGGAAGTTTATTAAAATTGTACGTCAATTTCATCATGGCATGTTTGCTCAGGTTCTGGATAATGGACAAAACTCTTGTGCCTTCCTAGTCACCAGTGGAGTGAAACAGGACTGTGTGCTTGCTCCCAGGCTTTTTACTATGATGGTTTCACTCATGTTGTGAAATGCTTTCTAAGATGAACAGGACATCAAGGTCAACTACTGTGCTGATGGTAAGTTCTTCAATTTGAAAAGGCTACAAGTCAAGATTAAAGTGGACGGAGGGTTGGTGCAAGATTTTTGGTTTGCAGATGATTGTGCACTCACTGAAGCCTCTGAAGCAGAGATGCAACAAAGTATGGATCAATTCTCTGCTGCCTGTACTAATTTTGTCCTAATAATTAACACCAAGAAAATACAAGCACTCCATCAGTCACCACTGCACCATCCTTATGTGGAAACATCAGTCACAGCAAATGGAGACGTTTTGAATGCTGTGGAAAAGTTCGCTTACCTTTTTAGTGTACTTTGCATGCACGTACACATTAAACTGAGGTTGATGCATGTGTTGCCAGAGCTAGCTCTGTGCTTAGGAGGCTCCAAAGTAAAGTTTGGAAGAGAAGAGGTATTAGACTACCAAACTGAATGTCTACAGAACTGTTGTGCTGACCTCATTGTTACATGCTTGTGAAACATGGACAGTCTACTATTGCCATTCCAAGAAACTGAGTTGCTTCCATTTGAACTGTCTTAGGAAGATTCTGAGGATCACTTGGCAGTATAAGACACCAGGTACTGAAGTCCTTGCTTGAGCTGACCTGCCAAGCTGTCAATCTATGCTTCAGAGAGCACAACTCTGATGTGCTGGTCATGTTGGTCAAATGCAAAATGTGCACTTGCTAAAAAAACTCTTTTATGGGGAATTTGTATGGGGAAGGCGATCACAAGGTGGCCAGAAGAAGCAATACAAGGACACTCTCAACGTCTCTTTCAAGAACTATGGATTTGAGGTGGCAACATGGGAGACACTGGCGCAGGGCCACTCAGCATTGCGTATCCATATCAATATGTGTGCTGTGCTCATTGAGCAAAGGAGAATTGAGACAGCACCAAGTAAATTTACGATGGGCAAATTTAGCGTATCCACCCCAAATATTCACATGGACTATCTGTGCCCAACCTGTGGTAGAGCATTCTGAGCACATATTGGTCTGATCAGTCAGTTAGACACACTGAAATTTCATTTCATTGTGGTGGTGCTTTTTGAAGACGAAGTACAACAACCAAGTATATACACACATGTGTGTGTCCATGGGGGAACATTTAAGCTTAATTGTAGCTTTTGGGGTGTTGAGGAGGAGGGGAAAAACAAAGTAAAAAAATGCACAACAGGTTACAAAAGAAAACTTGCCAAGAAGCAGTGAGAAGATGAACAGTTCTCAACACAATGTGTATAATTTATGAAGACTTTCTTGAAATGAATATTGTTACACATTTTGAATCCTCTCTTAGGTTCTGCCATGCATATGAAATTTTTTTCTTTCTTACTTTATATTTAACTTCCAATAACTATGTTTATTATATGTTTTTGTTTCTTTTATCTCTTCTGTATTTATGTTCTGGTCTTTGAGGCTGGAAAAAAAATTAAATGGAGAGAAGATTTATGTAGGGGAAGACTGAGGGAGAGATACAAAGCCATTGAAATATGGTTTAATAAAAGGATTTTGGAATTCTTAAAGATGAAGGTGGTACATGCTTCAGTAATGGTAAGATCCAGTGTATCATGTAGGGTCAAGGTATTATGGAAGAGTAGCTTCTGCAAGGTGAATAGGTCGAATAACTGAGTGTGTAGGGTATATGAGAGAGAATATATATATATATATATATATATATATATATATATATATATGTATATATTTGATTGGGTGGGTAGTAGATAAAATTATGAACCTCAGTGGACAAGGTTTCTAAGCATTTGAGGAAGTGGAAAGAACCTAGAAGTGGCAATGGGGAGGAAGAAAATTTCTAAGTAATGTGCCTCAACAAGTGAGCCAAGGAGAATCAGTGAAGGAATAAATATTTTGAAAAATCCTATTGATTAATTGATTGATCTGAGATTCTGTGATTTTTTCCCACTTAATATAATTTTTTTACAATTACATGTAAAATTCATTTTTTAAGATTTTGAGTTTTAAATTTTTCTCCTTCACTCCCCTCTCCCTAAGACAGAAAATAATGGGATATAGGTTATACACATACAATGATGCTAAACATATTTCCACATTAGTCATGTTATCAAAGAAGAATCAGAACAAAAGGAGAAAGCAACGAGAAAGGAAAAAACAACAACACAAAAAGTGTAACTACTATGCTTCCATCTGCATTCAGATTCCATAGTTCTTTATCTGGATATGGATAGCATTTTCTATCATAAATTTCTTGGGATGATTTTTGATCATTTTATTGCTAAGAAGATCTAAGTCTATCAGTGAATGATTGCACAACGTTGCCATTGCCATGTACAATGTTCTCCTGGTTTTGCCTACTTCACTCATCAGTTTTTGTAAGTGTTTCCAGGTTTTCTGAAATCTACCTGTTCATCACTTTTTAAAGTGCAATAGTATTCCATTAGATTCATATATGACAAGTTCAGCCATTCCTTAATTGATAGTCATCCCCTCAAGTTTCAATTCTTTGCCAACAAAAAAAGAGCTAATATATATCCTTTCTACATGTGGATCCTTTTCCCGTTTTGATGATCTCTTTGGGAGACAGATCTACAAATGGTATTGCTGAATAAGAATATCCATAGTTTTATAAACCTTTGGACATACTACAAATTTTTCTACAGAATGGTTAGATCAGTGCACAATGCCACCAACAATGCGTGCATTTTCCAATTTGCCCACATCATCTCCAACATTTAACATTTTTCCTTTCTGTCACATTAGTCAATTTGATAGATATGAAGCTGTATCTCAGAATTGTTTTGCTATGCATTTCTTTAACCAATAGTGCATGATTATAGATAGCTTTAATTTCTGTGTTTGAAAAGTATCTGTTCATATTCTTTCAGTATTTATCATTTGAGGTATGGCTAGTATTTTTATAAATTTGACTCAATTCTCGATATATGCTAGAAATGAGTCCTTTGTCCGAAGCACAGACCATATATATATATATATATATATATATATATATATATATATATATATATATATAATGTGTGTGTGTGTGTGTGTGTGTGTGTATGTGTGTGTGTACACATATATATAGATAGATATATACACATATATACATAATTATGTATATGCACACACATATATACATATATGTGTGTGTATTTAAGTATATTCTGTAGCATTCTGCTGTCTTTCTAATGTTGGTTGCATTGGTTTTGTTCATATAAAACATTTTTAATTTAATGCAATCAAGATTATCCATTTTGCCTTTCATAATGTACTCTATCACTTGTTTGTCATAAATCCTTCCAGTTTCCATACATCCAACAGACAAACATTTTCTTGCTCTCCCAGTTTGCTTATGGTAGCACCTTTTATGTCTAAATCATATACTCCTTTTAACCTTTCCTTGGTATAGTTTGTGAGATGTTGGTCTGTGTCTAGTTTCTAAGATACTCTTCCAATTTTCCCAGCAGCTTTTTTGTCAAACAATGAGTTCTAATTGTAGAGGCTGGAGTGTTGAGTTTTATCAGATAGTAGATTACCAGTCATTTACTACTGTGCCTCGTGCAATTCCACTGATCAATTGCTATATTTCTTAGCCAATACCAAACAGTTTTTATGATTGCCACTTTATAATGTAGTTTTAGATCTGTTGCAGCTAGGGTGCCTATCTTTTTTTCATTTTTTCCCTAGATATTCTTCACCTTTTTTTTTCCTTCTAGATAAATTTTGTTATTATTTCTTTTCTAGCTCTCTCTCTTTCTTTCCTTTTATGTTTTTGGCAACTTGATGGGTATGACACTGAGTAAGTAAATTCATTTAAGTAGAATTTCCATTTTTTTATATTAACTCGATCTACCCATGAGTAATTAATATTTTCCAGTTGTTTAGATGTGACTTAATTTGTGTGAAAAGTGATATGTATTTCTGTTCATATAGCTCCTGGGATGGTTGTCTATAGTTATTTTGAATGGAATTTCTCTTTCTGTCTCTTGCTTTGTTGGTAATATATAGAAATGTTGATGATTTATATGGATTTGTTTCATATCCTGCAACTTTGCCAAAGTTGTTAATTATTCAAAGTAGATTTTAAGTTGATTGTATAGGATTCTCTAAGTATACCATCATGTCATCGCAAAGAGTGATAGCTTTTCTCCCCTTGTTGACTCATTCTAATTCCTTCAATTTCTTTTTCTTTTATTGCTAAAGATAACGTTTCTAGTACAATATTAAATAATAGTGGTGATAATGGGCATCATTATTTCATTTTGACCTAACCGGGTATGCTTCTAGCTTATTCCCTTTATAGATAATGCTTACCAATAGTTTTTGATACATACTACTTATCATTTTAAGAAAAATACCTTTTACTTCTATGTTCTCTAGTGTTTTTAAAAAGAATGGGTATTGTATTTTGTCAAAAGCTTTTTCTTCATCTATTGAGATAATCATATGGATTCTGTTAATTTTTTTATTAATATGGTTAACTGTACTGATAGTTCTCCTAATACCTAGCATTCCTGGTATAAATCTCACCTGGTCATAGTATATTGTCCTCATGATGAATTTCTGTAATAGTTTTGCTAATATTTTATTTCAAAATTTTATCTCAATATTAATTAAAGGAATTGATCTATAATTTTCTTCTCTGTGTTGGTTCTTCCTGGTTTAGGAACATATATGTGTCATAAAAGGTATTTAGTAGGACTCTTTCCTTGCTTAATTTTTTTTCCAAATAATTCATATAGTACTGGAATTAATTGTTTTTTAAATGGTAGAATTCAACTGCAAATCCACATGGTCCTGGAAACTTTTTCTTAGGTAATTCATTGATGTCTTCTTCAAGGTGTTATTTTTAATGGGGTTATTTAGGCATTTCATTTGTTTCCTCTTCCGTTAATTAGGGCAATTTTTATTTTTTTATTTATTTCATTTTATTAAATTTTATTCATTTATAAATTTATTTTATTTATTAAATTTTATTCTAATTTTATTAATATAATCAACATATAATATATGATTATAAACTCATTAAATTTATTAAATATTCATCAATTTCAATTAGATTGGCAGATTAATTAACATACCTTTGGACAAAATAGCTATTGCTTATTGTTTTAAATTCATTTGTGGTAAATTCACTATTTTCTTTTTTAATACTGGTAATTTGGTTTCCTTCTTATTTTTTAAACTAGCCAAAAATTTATCTCCTTTAAAATAAAGTCAGTTTTTAGTTTATTAGTTCAATAGCTTTTACTTTCAATTTCTATTAATCTCTCCTTTGATTATCAGAACTTCTGCTTTGGTATTTAATTGGAAATTTTTAATTCATTCTTTTTCTACCTCTTTTAGTTGAATGCCCAATTCATTGATCTCCTCTTTATTTATTATTTATTTATACAAGTATTCAGTGATACAAACTTTCACCTAAGAACTACCTTGTTTGCATCTCATAAATTTTGTAACATTATCTCATTATTGCCATTCTCTTTAATTTAATTATTGATAGTTCCTACGACTTTCTCTTTGATGCAGTCATTTTTTAGGATTAGATTTGTTTTTCCAATTAATACTTAGTCTATTTTTCCAGGGTCCTTTACTTATACATAATTTATTGCATCAAAATCTGAAAATGATGCATTTAATATTTCTGCCTTTCTATATTTGAGTGTGAGGTTTTTATTCCTTAATATATGGTCCATTTTTGTGTAGGTGTCATGTACAACTGATAAAAAGGGATATTGTTTTCTAACCTCATTCCGTTTTTTTTTCCACATCCCTCTCATATCTAACTTTTCTAAAATTCCTTTCACCTCCTTGACTTCTTTCTTGTTTATGTTGTAGTTAGATTTATCTGATTCTGAGAGGGGAAGATCGAGGTTCCCCACAAGTATAGTTTTGCTTTCTATGTCTTCCTGTAGCTATAGGTTGCACATATATTTAGCTTTGAGATTACCTCATGGTTTACAGTACCTCTTAGCAAGATGTAGTTTCCTTCTTTATCTCAATTAATTAAATCTATTTTGTGTTTGTTTTGTCTGAAGTCAGGATTGCTACCCTATATTTTTTATTTTGTTTGTTAATTTTTTACTTCAGCTGAAGCAAAACCTATTATCCTCCAGCCTTTTGCCTTTCTTGTAAACAAGATATTGTAAGATTATGTTTTTAATCCACTATGGCATCTACTTTTGTTTTATAGGAGAGTTCATCCCATTTAAATCCACAGTAATGATTATTAATTCATTTTTGAACTTTGAGCTCCGTGTTCTCTCCTTTCTGCTCCCCTCCCCCTCGACTGAGAAAACAAGCAATTAACATAGGTCGTAGATGTGTAGCCAAGCAAAACACTTCCATAGCAGGCAGGTTCCAAAAGACTAACAACATTTCCCTCCAGCCCATCCTGTCTTCCATTTATTCAGTTCTCTCCCTTGACCTGTCACCTCACAATTGCTTCTGATTACTCCTTTCCCCAATCTGCCTTTCTTTTCATTGTCTTCCCTCTCCTGTCCCCTTCCTCCCTGATTTTTTGCATGGTAATATAGATTTCTATACCTAATTGAGTGTGTGTTATTCGACAGCAAGGCTCAGTTATTTCTTCTCACCTCCTCCCTCTTCCCCTCCATGGTGAAAACTCTTTCTTGTCTCTTTTTTGTCAGATGATTGACTACATTCTACCTCTCCCTTTCTCTTTCTTCCAGCACATACCTCTCAACACTTAATTAAGAATATTAGGGATCCTCCCTTCCTCCCTTTATATCCAGTTCACCCTGTGCCCCTCCTCTGTACACACAATCTCACACACATACACACATGTATGCATGTACCCATATACATATACACATAAACACATTCATCCCCACACTCCCACTAGTCTGCACAAATGTATATACATATACACACATATATGTATGTACATACATACAAACACACATGCACACATGTGTGTATATGCACATATACATATAAATATATACCCACATGAATTATGTGTGTATTATATATGTGTGTATATACATGTATGTGCTTATGTGCCATATATACATATGCATTTGTCCAGCACCTATACATACATATATGTACACATGTGCACATACCTATATGTGTGCACATATGTACACACAAACACACGTGTGTATTTATACATATATATATATAAATATACATACACCTATACATAAATAAACATACACACATATATACATATACACATGCATACACACATTTATGTATTATATATGTATGTATGTATCTATCTATCTATCTATAATGTTACCTCTACCTATATCTACATGAATACAGAGGAAGTTCTCATGAGTTACAAATATTGTCTTTCCATGAAGGAATGCAAGCAGTTCAACTTTAATGAGTCTCTTATGACTTTTCTTTCATGTTTACTTTTTCATATTTTTCTTGATTCTTGTATTTGAAAGTCAAATTTTCTATTCAACTTTGTTCTTTTCAATACTTCGAAGTTCTCTATTTCACTTAAATTCCATTTTTTTCCCCTGGTAGTATTATACTCAGTTTTGCTAGGTAGGTAATTCTTGGTTTTATTCTTATCTCCGTTGACCTCTGCAATATCATATTCCAAGCTCTTTGATCCCAGAATGTAGAAGCTGCTAAATCCTGGATTATCCTGATTGTGTTTCCAGGAGCATTGAATTCCTTCTTTCTCCTTGATCTGTGAATTCTGGAATTTGACTACAATATTCCTATCAGTTTTCCATTTGGGATCTTTTCAAGAAGTGATCATTGGATTCTTTCTATTACTATTTTCCCCTTTAGTTCTAGAATACCAGGGAATTTTTCCTTGATAACTTCTTGAAAGATGATGTCTACGCTCTTTTTTTATTGTGGTTTTAAAGTAGACAAATCATTTTCAAGTTATTTCTCCTGGATCTATTTTCCAGGTCAATTATATTTTTCAAAGGTACTTCAACTTGACTTCCACTTTTTTATCCTTTTGTTTTTGTTTTATAATATCTTGATTTCTCATAAAGTCATTACCTTTCATTTTCTCTGTTCTAATTTTGAAAGAATTATTTTCCTCATTGAATTTTTGGACTTCATTTTCCATCTGGCTTCATCGATATTTGGACCTCTTTGCAATTTGGGTTAGTCTATTTTTGAAAGTGCTATTTTCTTCAGTATTTCTGGGGGGTCTCCATTAGCAAGTTGCTGACTCTTCTTCATGATTTTCTTCCATTACTCTCATTTCTCTTCCCAATTTTTCCTGCATTTCTCTTACTTGATTTTCAAAATACATTTTGAGCTCTTTTATGGCCTGAGACCATTTCGTATTTTTCCTGAAGTCTTGAGATATAGGAGATCTATGCTTTGATCTCCATGAATGTAAGGAAGTGCCTTTTCTCCAAGAAAATAACCTATTATCTTATTTTTCCTCCTTTTTGTCATTTTCCCATGTATTTACTTGACTTTTTATCTCTTTGTTAAGTGGAGGGTATACTCTTCTAAGTTTCAGTTATTTTGTACAGCTGTTTTCAGAGATATCTCTAGGGATCTGTAAATTCTCAGTTCCTCCAAAGTGATATTGCCAAAGTAGAAATGTTTACTCCTCTCCTGGACTGTGCTGTGGTCCATGGGTAACCACAAGTACTCTTTTCTGCCCTGGAGCTGTGAGTAGGATTTCCTCTCCACAGCGACCACCAGCACACCCATGCCAATGCTACTCTTTATTCCAGGACCACAACTCAGAACTGAAATTGAGGTCAGTCATTCAGTTCCCACACCATCTATAGGCTGAGTGCTCCAGAAGCAGCAGCTGCTGCTGCCCTGGTACTGGCTCTGGGGCTGGGACTTGACCATGCTCCCCTCTCACCCAGGCAGGAGAGATTTCCCACTGACCTTTGAATCTGGCTTTGGTGTTTATCAATTAAGAAGTCTAGAAAACATTGATACCACCAGTGATTCATTGCCCTGAGGCCTGTTCCATTCCCACATCAGGCTGTGCTCTGCTCTGAGCCTGGTGCAATAGACACCTCTCATTGGTCTTCCAGATTATCTTGGGCCTGAAATCGGTTTCACTCTATCATTTTGTGGATTCTGCTGCTCTTGAATTTGTTTAGAGTCATTTTTTACAGGTATTTTGAAGGGTTTTGGGGGAAGGAGCTCAAGTAGGTACATGCTTCTATTCCATCATTTTGTCTGTGCCCTCTCCAATCCTTTATTGTTAAAGCTGCTAAGTCCTGTATAATCTTGATTGCAGTTCCACAATATTTGAGTTGTTTCTTTCTGATTTCTTCCTGTATTTTTGTTTGACCTGATATTTTCATGGAATTTAGTTACAATCTTCCTTGAAGTTTTTATTTTGGAATATTTTTAGGGGATAATTGGCGGATTCTTTCAAAGTCTATTTACCCTCTGGTTCTAGCACATCAGGATAGTTTTTATTGATAATTTCTTGAAAGATGAAAAAAGGCTCTTTTTTTTTTGATGATGGCTTTCTAGTAGTAATTCTTAAATTATTTCTCCTGGATTTATTTTCCAGATCACTTACATTTCCAATGAGTTATTTCATTAACTTACATTTCCAATGAGTTATTTCATATTTTCTTCCATTTTTTTATTCTTTTGATTCTGTTTGACTGATTCTTGATGTCTCATACAGTCATAAGCTTCAACTTGTTCAATGCAAACTTTTAAGGAATTATTTTCTTTAATTAACATTTTTAAACCTCCTTTTTCCATTTGGTGAATTCCACCTCTTAAGCAATTGTTTTCTTGGGTGGACTTTTTTTCTCATTTAGCTAAATGTATTTTTTAGGAATTGTTTTCTTCAGTTCATCTTTGTCCTTTTTCTCTTACATACCTATCATTTCTTTTCCTATTTTTTTTCTAATTCTCTTATTTGCTTTTAAAAATCCTATTTTAGATCTTTCAAGAAATTTCTTGGTCATGAGATGAATTCATATTCCCATTTGAGGTTTCACCTGAGGGCATTTTGACATTGTTGTCCTGAGTTTTTGTTTTGATCTTCCTTGTCATCATAGTAGTTTTCTATGGTCAGTCTCTTTCCTGTATTTTATTCGTTTTTATCTTATTTCATGACTTTTGAAGTTGAGCTCTGTTAATGGTACACAGGGGAGGACTGTCTTAAAATTCTTATGCTGGTGCCCAGGAGTCTGGTTGCTGGATTTTTGTGCTACCGACTTGTTCACTGAACTGGGGTGGCCCAGTGCACTTCTTCCTGTTGTACTGGGTTTTCCTGGACTGGCAGTTTGCCTTCCACGTTGGGGTTGAAGACCTCACACTGACCTACTGTGCCTGTGTGGTTACTTGTTAAGGTGAAATGTAAAACTAATCTAGAATTTAACATAATATACAAAATTAATCTGGAACTAAACTAACCACAGTGGGACAGTAGGCCAGTGTGAGATCTTCAGCCCCTGTGTGGAAGGCAAACTAAAACCTTTTATCATTGATTTGACCCATTATAAAAACAGATACTATTGATCTTATATAGGAAGATAGATTCTTTCCCCCAGCAGATCAGGAGGTAGGAAATTTTTTAAATCTAAATTAAGGACCCGGAAAAGACTCTATAGTTTGTGGTATACTGCCTGCTTTCTGGAAACACATGCTATTTTGTTAAAGCCCTTGACATCTTACATATTATAAAGTTCACTATAACACTTCTGTAGAAGTCCCATTCCTGCCCTCTTTTCAGTCATTTCCAACCACTGTGATCTTATCACCTGTACACCAAATTGTGCTTATTTTTCTTCGTTTGATGTCAGAGTAGACTTCATGAAATCCAGAATTCTTAGTTTTATTCAACATCAAGTAAAACCTAAACTTAATACACAGTATGAAAGACATCTTGAACTTTTCTTACAAAAATTAATTACATGAGGAAGAAGTCATTTTACAACATTCCACATTTACTGTACAAATGATTAGGCTCAGCTTTAATCAAAATAGTGTAATGTGCTCACAGACTTATCAATCTATTTTCTATTGCCCACAAATAGCCATCATGATGCCCAGGGAAATTACTTTTGTTGCCTTACTCCCTCCTCAGAATTTTGATTTTCAATACCTATTCTTAGAGATTTTTTTTCATATTCTGTCTTCCCCCTCAAAATTCATCTGCCCTATTTTCTTTTCCCTTATATTTTTCTTTCTTTGGTTGCATTAATATGTTAATGAGAATTTTAATGGGTTATTGCAGTAGTCTGCCTGTATTTATGGGACTCTTCATTCTATGTGACAGACTCCAAAAGTACTCTAATATGCTTGGACTTTTTTAGCATTGAAATATATGTGTGTACACACACACACACACACACACACACACACACACAC
>JAQQSK010009453.1:0-13079 GCA_028658325.1 Potorous gilbertii | reverse complement strand
AGAGGTTCAAAAAGCCAATGAGGAGAAAAATGCTCTCAAAAGCAGAATTAGCCAAGTGGAAAAAGAGGTGCAAAAGCTCACTGAAGAAAATAGTTCTCTCAAAATTAGAATGGAACAGATGGAGGCCAATGACTTTCTGAGAAATCTGTAACATTAAGGACCACCATAACATACACAGGAGAACCTGCTGTACAGGTCCTTAGATCTGCTTTTCGAAAAGTAAAGCACTTTTGAAGGGTCAACAATCATTTTAATCAAGCACACATGTCATTCACTTAGATCAGGTTGAAAACTCAGAACCCTGAACTTGAGAGAAAATATGGAAGAATAAAAATCAACAGAGAGGGCTTCCAGCTGTCTGACCATTACATACATGCATATTTGCCAGAGAGAGAAGCGGCAACATCTGCTTCTTAGTGGCTGCCCAGAGTCTCTTCCGGTCAAACACTTCCAAAGGGTAAGCCCCAAGGCAAAACCTCACCTCAGTGTATTTATATACTTTTCAGTGCTGGACGGCAGGACCCTTTGACCCAGTGCTTCAATAGAAATTAACAAATGTTATTGAGTCCTATTAATGGGCAGAGAAGATTCTTAATTCTAACCCCCACCCACCATTCACCTGAAATTTCCATTATAAATTCACATGTGAATCCATTTGGTGCTGCAGGTTTGTTCGTTTGTGGGGGGAGAGTTCATTTATTGTTTGTTTACTTTATTTTTCTAAGATAGGGTTATTTAAGTATTCTATTTCTTCCTCCATAAATCTAGGCAATTTACATTTTTTGTGAATATTCATCCATTTCATTTAGATTGCCAGATTTATTGGCATATAATTGGGCAAGTAGTTCCTTATAATTGATTGAATTTCCTCTTCATTAATAGTGAATTCACACTTTAATGGTTGATACTGGTAATTTGATTTTCTTTTGTTTAGTTAAATTAATTGAAGCTTTATCTATTTTATTAATTTTAACATAATACCAAGACCTAGTTTTATTTATTATTTCAGTGTTTTCCTTACTTTGAATTCCATTGATTTCTCTTTTGATTTTCAGGATTTTCAATTTAGTGTTTAATTTGGGAATTTTTAATCTGTTTTCTATATTTTAATACAAATGCTCAATTCATTGATAGTCTTTCTGTATTTTATTAATGTAAGTATTTAAAAACATCAAAAAATCCCCCTAAATACTGATTTGGCTGCATCTCACAAATTTTGGAATATTTTCTCATAGTTGTCATTTTCTTTAATAAAATTATTATTTACTTCTATGATTTGTTCTTTGATCCATTCATTTTTTTGATTAGATTATTTAGTTCTCAATTTATTTTAATCAATGAATCCATGGTATTTTATTGAATCTAATTTTTATTGCACTATGGTCTGAAAAGAAAGCATTTATTTCTGTTCTTCAGCATTTGGTTATGAGTTTTGTATGCTTTAATACATGGTGAATTTTTGTGAAGGTCTCATGTACAGCTGAGAAAAAAAAATATACCCCTTTCTATCTCAATTTGATTTACTCCAGAGGTCTATCATATATAATGAAAAATAAGTCTATTCATTACTTCTTTCTTATTTATTTAACTTCTTTCTTATTTATGTAATGATTAGATTTATCTAGTTCTGAGAGGGGAAACTTCAGGTCTGCCACTAAAATGGATTTAATGTCTATTTTCTCCTATAAACCATTTAACTTTTCCTTTAAGAATTTGGATGCCATGCCATTTAATACATATATGTTTAGTGATGATATTATTTTATTTTTTATGGCAAATTTTAGCAAACCAGTGTTTCCTTGCTTATCTCTTTTAATTTGGTCTATTTTTGCTTTTCCTTCTTCTGAGATCATAATGGCTACCTCTGTTTTATTCTTACATCACTTCAAGCATAATGTATTTTGCTCACGTCCCTTATTTTTACTCTATATGTGTCTCTATGATTAAGGCGTGTTTTTTGTAAACAACATGTAGTTGAATTCTGATCTTTAATCCATTCTGCTACCCATCACTATTTTGTAGATGAGTTTATCCCTTTTACATTCAACATTATGATTAACTGTGTATTTCCCTCTGTCTTATTTTCCCGTTTATCCTTTTCTCTTTTTTTATTTATCCTTTCTATTCTCAACAGTCTGTTCTGCTTCTGAGCACTACCTTCCTTTATCTGCTTTCCCTTGTCAGGCCCCTTACCCATTTCTTATCTTATTGCCCTCCTGCTTCCCCGTAGGAGAAGCAACTGAGTCTCTGTGTTAATCCCTATTTGAGCCAATTCCAATGAGAGTAAGGTCCAAGTGTTGCACACCCCCCATATATTCCCCTCGATTGTAAAGCCTATTCCTTTTATACCTCTTTTATATGAGATAAATTTCTATGTTCTTCCTATCTCTTCCCCCTTTTCCCACTACATTGTTCTTTCTCACCCTTTAATTTTACTTTTTTAAAATCATCCTATTATAGTCCTCTCATATCTATGTCCCTGTCTATGTATGTATCTTCTAACTGCCCTTATAATGATAACATTCTTCAGAGTTAAAAGTTATAAGCATTTTAATCTCATTGATCCCTTTTTCATTTCTCTTTCATCTTCACCTTGTTATCTTTCTTTTGATTCTTTTATTTGAAAGTCAAATTTTCTATTCAGCTCTAGATTTTTTTCACCAGGAATCCTTGGAAATCTTCTATTTCATTAAATATTAATTTTTCCCTTAAAGATTATTCTCAGTTTTGCTAAGTAAGTGATTCTTAGTTTTAATCATAGCTCTTTTGCTTTCTGGAATATCATGTTCTAAGCCCTCTGATTCTGTAATGTGGAAACTATTAAATCTTTTGTTATCATGACTGGCTCCACAATATTTGAATTGTTTCCTTGTTGCTTCTTAGAATGTTTTCTCCTGGACCTGGAAGCTCTGGGATTGGGCTATGTTATTTCTGGGAGTTTTCATTTTGGTGTCTCTTTCAGAAGGTGATTGGTAGAATCTTTTAACTTTTATTTTACCCTCTGCTTCTAGTTTACCAGGACAGGTTTTCTATATAATTTATTGAAATATAATGCTGAGGTTCATTTTTTTATCATAGTTTTTAGGTAATCCAATAATTCTTACATCATATGTCTTAGTTCTATTTTCCACTTCAGTTGCTTTTTGTGACTCTTTTACCAAGTTGTTAACTCTATTTTCATAGTTTTCTTGCATTACTCTCATTTCTTTTCCCATTTTTCCTCTACCTCATTTATTTAATTTTTAAAATTTATTTTTAAAATTCTTCCTGGAATTCCTGTTAGGTTTGTGTATTACTGGGTTGTATCTCTGAGGCTTTGATTGTAGCTGTTTTGATATTGTTGTCTTCTTCTGGGTTTATGCATTTATCGTCTCTGTTACTATATTAACTTCTTATGGTCATATTCTTTTGTTTTTGTTTGCTCATTTTTTCCAGGCTATTCCTTGATCTTTAACTATATGTTTAAATTGGGCTCTATTCCTTGGGTGCAAGGGTCACTGTTACAGGCTTCATGCCCTTCTTGCTTTTGTTTCAGAGGTAGCTCTCGGGATCTGGAAGGTTTGGCTACTTCCAAGATAGTGCAGCCTAGAACTGCATAAGGGAAATGAAACAGGAACCTGAATCTACCTCCAAAAATGGGTCCCCTGCAATCTCCTCCACCTCCCCCCACCATCCTTGGCCATCTAAAGCTACTTCAGCTGCTGCCAATTCAGCTACTCTCAAGGCATTGACTATTGTGCCTGCCCTGTGATGTCAGGCCCTACCACCTGAGACAGACCTTTCCTGTTAATGTTTAAAGTTGTATTGGGATGAAAAATTATTTCACATATCTTTCTCTTTTTGTTTCTGCCTCTCCATGATTTAATTTGAGGTAATCTATTATCGTTGTTTGAAAGTGAATTCAAGAGAATTCAGATGAGCAATTTTCTACTGTGACATCTGTAAGAAGAAGCAAAGTGGGATTTTTGTTTTCTTTTTGGAGTTCAGTTTCTCAGGCTCATTGAAAACATCTGAAGGATTAATTTCCTTTGAACCCTGATAGTTCACAGCTGTGCTAAGTCATGTATGTTTAGTGCCTATTGACTCTGAGCCAATCAGGAGCTGAGTCTTTGTTAATATATAACTGGGAGGCTGGTAGTTTGCTTTGGGGATTTGCTTATGAGAAGGACTTTTTGATTCTCTGGACTCCGAGTAGCTGCTTGTTAAGAACTTCATCTCTCCCCAACTATGCAGAGGTTTGTGTTTTTCTGTCTGGTCGTATATGTAGGTGGTTGTATTACTTTGTTCAGAAATAAGAGCCTGTCTGTTGAACCTTTGTGCTAATTTCTGTACTTATATTTTCTCCATGTTCTATTTGTTAAACTTTGTCCTGAACTAGTCCATGATTTACATATGTTTAAAGAAGGATTATTAACCCCTATGAAGCTGTCTTTTCTTTATAAAGCAGATCAAAGAGCCTGTCCTGGCAAGTCATCCTGGGTGTGCTATGGTGCTTGCTAATATACCATCTTGGATTCATCTGTGTCAACTAGTTTTTAGTTGATTCTTTAGGATTCTCTAAGTATGTCATCCTTTATCTGCAAAGAAGTATAGCTTTATTTCTTCATTATCTGCCATAGTTTCTTTAATTTATTTTTCTTTCATCACATGCATAATTTCTTAACACACTATCATATTTCCCAAAATTTATGCATTGCTAGTTTCTCTATCACTCCTCAAATGGATGGGTGACTTCTTGTAATACAATGATATAGTTGTAAAAATATACAATAAAATAACGATAATCTTTAATTTATGTCCCTTTGCAAGAGTTCTGTTTCTTTTTGAGTCTGACACCACTGGTGTAGATTTGTAGATAGAAAGTCAGTCTTAGAGTCAGGAAAACTTGAATTCAAGATAAGTTGTTGCTTTATGACTCTAGGCAAGTCCCTTAACACACAGCCTTTTGAGACTACATGTTACAGGGAACTGGCTGATTGCTTTCATTAGGGAACCTTGCCAAACTAGGTATTCACCACAAAGACAAAATGTCAGGTCCAGGTCCATCAGTATAATTGCCTCTGTGCCATGCATTTCACCAAAAAAAGGAAAAAAATATATCCTTCTACTACTCATGAAGATTGATACTGAGTGTCAGTTTGTAATATTATGAAACACATCAGATCAGAACACAGATCCTGGTTTTTCAGTTTACTACTGATTGTTAACCTATTAAAAGTTTCTCTGTAGGTCTGCTGGAAAAGATGAAACCACTTTTGAATGGTTCCTCATTGTTTCTAGACTAGAATTAAAAGTTAATTCTTTAAAATTTAAAGTACTCTGTAATCTGCCTTCAACCTGACTTTTGATTATTATTTCATATTATCATCCATCACATGTTACAGATTTAGTTAAACAAGAGATTAAGATGTTGTCTACCTTTGACACATTATTTCTAATTTCTTGTATTCCCAACATGATACCCTTGAAGAAATCTTAGACTTTTAAGATTATTTCTCTTTCAAGTTTCCCTTAAGCACAATCTGATGAAGTAAACTTCCATGATTGCTGAGATAAAGGTTGGCTTTTTTTTTTTTTTTTTGAAAACCGTTGCTCTTCAAAACATCTTGACCTAGCCTTGGGGGACAGCTAGGTGGCACAGTATACAGGGAAGTGGCCCTGGAGACAGGAATACCTGTGTTCAAATTTGGTCACAGATACTACTGAGCTATTTGACTACTGAGCTAGGAAAAGCAATTAAACCTGTCTGTTTCTGTTTTCTCATCTATAAAACAGTGCAAAATATGACCTATTCCTGAGGTTTGCTGAGAGAATAACATGAGATTATATTTATAGAGAAGTTCTCAAACCATTCTGCCTACATATACAAGACTTCTCTATGAATCCTTATGCCACCAGAATGTAAGCTCTTTGAGAGCAAGAAGTATTTATTAATGTTTACCCTTATAGCTTAATATCTGTCATGAATGCTTTTGTTGTTGTTGAGTTATTTCAGTCATGTATAATCCTGTGTGATTTTTCTTGGCAAAGATATTAGAGTCAGCAATTTCTTCTCCAGTTCCTTTTACAGATAAGGAAATAGAAGCAATCAGGGTGAAGTAACTGGCCCAGGGTCACACAGTAAGTTACTGAGGCTAGATTTGAACTCAGGTCATCTGTTTCTAGGCCCAGTGCTCTGTCTTCTGTGATACCACCTGTTACAGATTTTCTTCAGGAAATGGAGAAATAGCAAAGCAATATAAAGTATTCGTACACCCACGTTATATTTATATATAATATATATGTATATGTGTATGTATATGTATATATGCATATGTATGTGTGTATGTATACATAATGTGTATGTATATGATTTAAATTTATGTAATAAAGCACTTATAACATAGTATAGTGAAATACAATTGCACAAGAAGCTGCAAATCTATTATGTAAAACTTGCTATTCCTTTTAAGTATATAACCAATTTATCATATAAATTTCTTTTCTTTCTTTTCCTTTCTTCCCCCAACATAGAGATGACTACTATTATCTATTTATCAGTTCTTTCTCTGGATGCAGATGACATCTTCTTTTACATGGCCGTCATAATTAATTTGAGTATCATAGTCAAAATGCATTATTTGCTCCAAGTTGTCCTTAAAACAATGTTGCTGTCACCGTATCCAGCACTGTCTTCATTTTGCTCTTTTCACTCTTCATCATTTCATGCAAATCTATCTATGTTTTTCTAAGATCGTTGCGCTTATCATTTCTTATAGCACAAATGTGTTCTTTAAAAAAAAAGTTTGATTTGAACTCAGGATAATGGATCTTCCTTTCTTCAGGCCTGATCCTCTATGCACTATGCTAATGAGTTGCCCATGTAAAATGTTTATTAAATAGCTTTGAACTACTTAAGATATTTTTCCTGATCTCTGTAAGGTTATGCAAGCTGAATATCAAATTGTGTTCTTTACTTCTAGTGTTTTCATTGAACAGCTGAATCGTCTAAGGTCTAGCTATTTCACCTTTCCGTGGTTTGTTTCCTGGCTCCTACTGACTGAAGAGTTTACTTTGTATTAAAGGAAAAAAAAACATGTAGATCTTTACCTGTCAAGGAGACATCTTTTCAACAGTCATTCAAATTCAAATTAATTCAAAAAACATCAGTGAGGCACATTTCCCTCTTCCTTAGAAAATAGTGTTTAGAGTCAGAGGTGACTAAAGATTCCCTCAAGACAAGAGTTCTTTATTCATTTTCTAGGCTTAGGTAAATGGTATCTCACCACCATCAAAGAAAAACAACAAAAAGAGAAGGGAATGCATTGTGATACATGCACATACATATCTGAATGAGATATTCATGCCAATATTTCTAACTTCCTTCTTTCCTCCTTCCTTTGTTTATTTTTATTTCTGTCTTTCTTTCTAGCTATCTTCTTCCCCTTTAAAATTAATTCCTTTACTTGAAACAATTTTAAATTTTGAGTCAGAAGGCTTCAAGATGAAGTCCTAATTATGCTATTTCCTAGCTTTGGCATCTACTAAAAACTACTTCCCCTTTCTAGACCTCAGTTTTTTCATCTGTAATACTAATCAAAAGATCCAGTAAATCAAGAAATAATGTACTATGTGCTGAGAAGCAAAGACTAATGTTAAATAACTTCTGCCCTCTAGGTGTTTACATTTATAACTCCTAAATTCTTTACTAGCTCTATGATCCTAATATGGACAATGATAGACTAAGCTTTGGGAATTTTTTTAATTTCTCGTATGAATATGGAATTATTGGACCTTGATTTCTTTACTTTGTTAGAATTCCTATTAAAAACATTGCTTCTATCAATGTGAATAATAAAGTGGTACAGTGAATAGAGTACTGGACGTCAGGAAGGCTCATCATTGTGAGTTGAAATCTGGCTTCAGACACTTACAATCTCTGTAACCCTGAGTCACTTAAACTGGTTAGTTCATTTTTAAAATGAGCTAGAGAAGGCAACTGCAAACTTGTCCATTATCTTTCCTAAAAAACCAACCAAACAAAAAAAAAACCGCAAATGGGGACACAAAGAATCAGACAAGACTGAAAAATGATGAAGAACAATTCTTTCAATGTAGATCAACAAGTATTCTGCAATTCTGCAATATAGATCTGAGGCACTGGATAATAAAGGGAAACAAATAAACAACCATTTGTTTGTCCAAATATTTTCTATTAAAGATGAGGGGATGGGAGGTATATGCTGTGGATAGAGAGAAATTTATACAAAGTAATTTCCAAAGAGAAAAATGCAAGGCCCCAGATGTCTCTACTTTTGCAAAGTTTTAATACAGAAATGAATCTAATGGCCCCCTTTTTGGTTATCAATGTGTTCCAAACGAAGAAATCACCACCAAAGTAGTGCTCCATAAGAGGGTCATTTGTCTTTGCTCGAATTTGTGCTTCCAGAGGAATTCATTGATAACTTGGAAAATTACAGTATTTGAGGCATGATTCAGTATAGGAAACAGCCTTGATGGCAGGGAGGGATGAGAAAGTTGCATAAAAATGCCACCGTCTCCTGATTGTCTTGTTGCTATGGCTTTTACTCCCTGTGAACAGTTATGATTACTCACAGACCAGACCTACTTCTGCATGAGTTTGAGGCAGCACTGTGAATACTTGTGGGGAGACAAAGGCAGCCGCAGTGCTGAATTATTGGTTCCATTGAGATACTGTGTGGGGAATTTGGACTTCCTAGAAGCCTGCTTGACCTTATTGAGGAGCTTTAATGCTGGTCTAATTCTTGCTTGAAGTCATCTGTGGCTAGGCCCTCAGGGAATTTCCAATGAGAAACTTCTGATGAAATAATCTAAGGAGAATAATTGAAGAATTTTCAGTTCCTCTGTATTCCCTAATCCAATGGAAGTATTCCCTTAGAAAATCAAGTCAATGAAACAGAACTGGAAGGAACCATGTCATCACCTATTCCATCATATAACAAGCAGGGGTCTTATTTTTTCTTTAATGCTCTACTGAAAACCAAAACAAACCATTACATTGTTATTGTTTTTCAATTCTCTCACCAGAATCCCCTCATTCTGATTTTTTTTTTTACCTGACAAAATTTTTATGGGACTGGGCCAGCATTTTTCGTTCACCCTTTATTCTCTCTCCTTGTTTCCAAGAGTTAGCATATAACTTCTATAACGCAATTGGTCAATAAGGCCAGACTCTATGAACATGCAGAATTTATGACTTATCTAGTCCCCATGCAGACATTTGGCAAATAGCCCTGATCTTTTAGCCATGTATGACAGAACAGTGTATCTGGAATTGAGGTGCATTGAAAATGTTTACTGTGCAGCTTGAATTGGTATGCATTGAAAAGGTATCCATCAAACTATGAACAGTTCTTTTCCAGCTTATACTACCCTGCCTAGTGACATTTAGGTCAATAAAGAAAGAGTCAATTCTGTGAGAAGAGAAACAGAGTCCCTCTCAATATGAGGTAAATACATGGCTTCTGAATAGATATCTCTTTTTATATTGGATTTTTTTTTCATTTTAGGTAAAGTAGATTGTATATGCTTAAAACCCTATGAAATTTTAGAGGTCTGCAGAGCAAACTTTCTGAGGTTTGAGAGTAGAGACCATATAGGTTTTCCTCAGTCCACCAATCAAGTCAATGAAGTAAGGAAAGACCATCTTAAGGACCTAGCTTAGTTGAGACACAAACTTACTCAATAATGAGGCTAGATTTGGAAGTGAAATTAGTGGAAGCAATGATGAGTAGAAATTAAGTTAAGCCTGAGTCTACTCTTCCAGGGACTGAAGTATCATAGTATCTCCCCTTTCCCAGGAGTTGTAAAGTAAAACTTTTTTTTCAGGCAACTAAGTGGTAAAGTTAATAAAATTCTGAACTTGGAATCAGAAAAATTTGAGTTTCCTTCATGCCTCAGATAATTACTAGTTTTGTGTAATCCTGAGCAAGTCTCTTAAACGCACTTTGCCTCTGTTTCATGATTTATAAATTTCATCATGTATAAATGATGTCTGCCACCCAAGATTGCTGTGTACATCTAATGAAATAATATAAAATAGTAGATCACATTGTAGATAGAGAGCCGGACCTAGAATCAGGAAGACCCAGGTTAAAATACACTCTCAGATACTTATTGTGTGATCCAGGGCAAGTCACTTAACCTTGTTTACTTCAGTTTCTTCATCTGTAAAATGAGCTGTAGAAGAAAATGGCAAACTATTCCAGTATCCTCACCAAGAATAGGACAAATAGGTCATGAAGACTTAGATGTGTCTGACGTTACTGAGCAATACCAACAATGATACCTTGCAAACCTTGCAGCGCTAAATAAATGTTAGCTATTCTGATTGTTCTTGCTATATCTCTAAAGCAAATAACCCTTTGGAAAACCTAATTTATGTTAATTTGAAAAATATAAATGAGGCAAACTAATCATTCTCAGTTAGCAAATACAATAATATTACAGAAACTACCCTCAATTCCTCAGGAATACCCCTAGGAAATTTGGGGGAAGCCTTAGCTGACTTACTTTTGAGAAAGTGAGGTGAGAAACATCATTATACTTCTTTAAATACAAGACTTTTTGGAATGTCTCTTATTTACCTGCACAAGACTCTTTAAGTAACTTCCCTTTTTTTCTTCTTCAGAATTCTTTCCATTTCTTTCTTTACATATTTCTTGAGAGTTTTCCATGCCAGATATGGAAAACTTGGGACAATAATGCACTGTTGGTGCAGTTATGAACTGGTCCAACCATTCTGAAGAATAATTTGGAATTATGTCCAAAAGGTTGTAAAACTGTGCATAGCCTTTGCCCCACATTAATGTGACTAGATGAAAGAGATAAAAGGAAAAGTGTATGTACAAAAAATTTGTATCAACTCTTTTTATGTGGTAGCAAAGAGCTGGAATTTGAGGATATGCCCATCAATTAGGGAATGACTGAACAAGTTGTAATAAATGATTATGATGAAGTACCATGGCTGTATAAGAAATTATGACCAAATGGCTTACAAAAGCCTTAGTCTCATATGAATGAAAGCAAAGTAAAGTGAGGAGAACCAGGAAAACATTGCACACAGTAAGAGTAATATTGTATGGTGATCAACTATGAAAGAGAGTTGTTCTGATTCACACAATGATTCAAGACAATTATGAGGGATTGATAAAAATGTTATCCACTTCTGAAGAGAAAAGTGATGAAATCTGAGTGTACATTGAAGCATATTATTTTATTTTTCTTGCAGAGCATGGATAATATGGAAATATTTCTACATGATTTTAAATGTGTAATTCATATCAAAGTTTTTGCCTTCTCAATGAAGGCAAAAAGAGTAGGAGGGAGACAGAGAATTCAGCACTCATTTTGTATAAATGCAAAAATTTTATGTAAAAAAAATAAATTTATTAACAATGAGTTTTTCATCCCTTGTGGGCTTGCTGTGATTTATTGAAGTTTACTTTATAGGATCATAATGAAACTTCATCTTTACTCTTTCTGATTTACTAAAATCACAGAGTGAGTTTCAAATTTTGTCCAGCATCTCTTTACTTCTTTATCACAACTTCAAGAATACTATGGTAACTTATTCACAAGGTTCTCATGCCAATTTCAATAAGTAGCTCCCCCGTCGAAGAAATAGATCCTACACCAAATCTTCACTTTTTGTTCTTTCCTCCAAATTTTGAGGGACAAAATTATGATTAAAGAAAGTCAAGAAATTATTATGGTGGGGCAGAGCCAAGATGGCAGAGTAGAAAGACTCACATTTGCTAGCTCCAAACCCACAGCCCATGGATTTCCTCTAAAAAGAACTTCTGACAAATTCTGGAAAAGTGGAAGCCGCGCAGAAGCACAGTGAAGAAGATTTCCGTTGCAGAGAGCCCTGAAGAACAGACCCCAAAGGTCAATCGAGCCCCGGGCGAGAGCTGGGCCCTCCCCTTCCCTGCCCTGGCCATGTGGCACTGAGAGGAGCGAGCAGATCCAAGCAGGCTTCAAGGATGGAATCTCCAGCAGCCGTGAAGGTCCCTCCACCCACAGATGCACAGGTCAGTGAGAGAGACAGGCTGAGAGGGGAGCGGGGTATCTCCGGGACTCGGACCCCCTCGGGAGGCAGCCACTGCGGCAGAGGCAGCAGGAGCCAGAGGCTCCCAGAGCAGGCAGGAGCGACACAGCAGCTCCATTACAAAAGATCTCTGCATAAATCCCCTGAGGGAACTGAGCCTGGGAGACAGCCCTGCCCCCACTTGAGCACCAGCAGATAAGCGCCCATTGAATAGCAGCCAGGCTGGCCACCAAAAGGCCTGAGTCTGGGGAGCAGCATTTGAATCTCAGACCCCAAGCACTAGCTGGGTGGATCTAGGCCAGGGGTGGAGAGGAATCTCAGAAGTCAAGTAACTAGCTGGGAAAATGCCCAGAAAAGGGGAAAAAAAACTAAGACCATAGAAGGTTATTTTCTTGAGAAGATGATTCTGCCATTCCTCTCTGACGAGGAAGAGATCTGCTTACCATCAGGTAAAGACATAGGAGTCAAAGCCTCTGTATCCCAAATATCTGAAATAGATATTCCATGGACTCAGGCCATGGAGGAACTCAAAAAGGATTTTGAAAATCAAGTTAGGTATAGGAAAAACTGGGAAAAGAAATGAGATGCAAGAAAAGCAAGAAAAACGGGTCAATACCTTAACAAAGGAGACCCAAAAAAAATGCTGAAGAAAATAACACCTTAAAAAATAGGCTAACTCAATTGGCAAAAGAGGTTCAAAAAGCCAATGAGGAGAAGAATGCTTTCAAAAGCAGAATTAGCCAAGTGGAAAAAAGAGGTGCAAAAGCTCACTGAAGAAGATAGTTCTCTCAAAATTAGAATGGAACAGATGGAGGCCAATGACTTTCTGAGAAACCAAGAAATCACAAAAAAAACCCAAAAGAATGACAAAATGGAAGAGAATGTGAAATATCTCATTGGAAAGACAACTGACCTGGAAAAGAGATCCAGGAGAGACAATTTAAAAATTATGGGACTACCTGAAAGCCATGATCAAAAAAAGAGCCTAGATATCATCCTTCAAGAAATT
>JAQQSK010009452.1:0-13080 GCA_028658325.1 Potorous gilbertii | reverse complement strand
AAAAAAAACCACATATCACTGAATTAGGCATGAAACAAGAACAAAACTAGGAAAAGAACAAATTAAAAATTCCCCAATTAAACATCAAAATGGAAATTCTGAAAATTAAAGTAGACGGTAATAAAAATGAAAGATAAAGATGATTAAATATAACTTGGCAGTGGTTTAATTAAAAAAAAAACCAATAAAGCAGATAAGCCATTGGTTAATTTTATTTAAAAAAAGGAAAGAAGAAAATTAAATTACCTGTATCATATATGAGTAAAATGAATACACCACCAATGAAGAGGAAATTCAAGCAATTTTTAGGAGCTACTTTGCCCCATTGCATGCTAACAAATCTGACAGTATAAATAAAATTCACAGATATGTACAAAAATGTAAATTGACCAGATTAACCAAAGAGGAAAAGAATACTTAAATAAGCCTGTCCTGGATATACAAATTGAACTAGACACAAATGAGCTCCATGAGAAAAAATTCCCAGGTCCAGATTAATTCTAAAAGTAAATTCTACCAAATATTTGAAGAACAATTAATTCCAATTCTGTATAAAATATTTTTAAAATAGGCAAAGAAATTCATGACATAAACATGGTTCTGATATCTAAACCAGGAAGAGCGGAGACAGAAACTATAGAACAATTTCCCTAATGAATATCAAGGCAAAAATTTCAAATAAAATACTAGCAAAGAGAATAATTAGCAATATATCACAAAGATCATTCACTATGACCACATGGAATTTATATTAGGAATGCAGGACTGGTTCAATAATACAAGCAACAAAAATCATATGTCTATCTCAATAGATGCAGAAAAACCCCTTTTGATAAAATACAACACTCATTCCTATTAAAATCACTAGACAGAATAAGAATAAATGGAGTTTTTCTTAAAATGATTAGTAGTATCTATCTAAACCCATCAACAAGCATTATGTACAGTGGAGGTAGCCTGGAAATGCTACCTATAACAATAAGAGAAGAAAAAGGTTAATTAGAATAGATAACAGGGAGATAAAATTACAGATGAAATAATGTACAACTAAACAATCAACTGAAAAACAACATGCAACAATTAAGAACTTTAGCAAAGTTGTAGCACATAAAACAAACCCACATAAATCATTAGCATTTTGAAATATTAAAGTCCAGGAGGAAGAAACAGAAAAAATATATTTAAAATAATTGCAGACAGTGTAAAATACTTGGGAGTCTACTTGCCAAGGCGAATTCAGGAATTATGTACATACAATTACAAAACACTTTTTCATACACATAATGACAGGTTTAAACAACTGGAGAAATGTCATTTGCTCATGGATAGGCTTAATCTATACAACAAAAATGACAATTCTATTGAAATTAATTTTATTATTCAGTGCCCTGCCAATAAAACTGTGGAAAATTATTTTATAGAGCCAAAAAAACTGACAAAATTCATCTGGAAAAATAAACTTTTAAGACTATTAAAGGAATCAGTGAAAAGAATGTGAAGGAAGGCAGCATAGCAGTACTAGATTTCAAACTATATTACACAGTAGTACATAAGAAATGAATCTGGTACTGGTTTAAAAACAGGGTGGTAGATTATTGGAATAAATTAGTTATATAATACATAGTAGTAAATAATCAGAGTAGTCCAGCGTTTGATAAATCCAAATATCAAAGCCTTTGAGACAAAAACTCACTACTTAGGGGCAAAGCCAACATGGTGGAGTAGAAGCATGGACCTAGTGGAGTTCTCCCTCCAAAGTCCTTAAAATACCTGTAAAAAGATGATTCTAAACAAATTCTAGAGGAGCAGAAGCCACAAAATGACAGTGAAGCAGATTTCCAGTCCCAGATGGCCTGCAAGGCCAACAAGAATTGTCTATCTCATTGGGCTCAGAGTGGAGTGGAGCCCAGCATGGCTTCACTGAAGCAGGCTTCAGGGCATTGAATCATGGGTAACTGCTGAAGGTATCCAGATTTCTCAACCCACGAATGCCAAAGATAGCTTCAAAGGTCAGTGAAAAAATCTTTCACCTGGGTGAAAAGGGAGCATGGTCATTCCCCAGACTCAGGGCCGCCGCTGCCAGTGGCACAACAGTGACTATTTCTAGAGCTCTTGACTTACAGAACCTGCGGAAATTGAACAGCTGATCTGGGTCTCAGTCTTGAGTTGTGATCCTAGAGTGAGGAGGAGCACTGGCATGGAGGAGCTGGTGGAGACTGTGGAAAGGGAATCTTAATTGCAGTTCCAGGGTAGAAAAGAATGCATGTGGTTGCTCACAGATCAGAGAGAAAGACAGGAGAGGAGAAAACACCTCTCTCTTGACTATGCCTCTTTGGAGGTACTGTGAACTTACAGGTCCCTAGAGATATCTCAGAAAACAGCTGTACAAAATGTCTGAAGCCTGGGGTATTTATTATCCCTTCCACTTGACAAAGGACTCAAAAGTCAAGTAATTGGCTGAGAAAATGCCCCTAAAGAAGAAACATAAGATTATAGAAGGTTATTTTTTTGGTGAAAAGTTATTTTCTTCCATCCTTTCAGATGAGGGAGAGCAAAGCATACAAAGAAAGGAAGACCAAAGCATGCAACTGAGGTAAGATAGCAAGGACAAATACATATGAAGCCTCCAAAAACAATAGTCTTAGGCCATGGAATAACCCAGAAAGGATTTTGAAAGTCAAGTAAGAGAGGAAGGAAAAATTGGGAAGAGAAATGAGAGCAATGCAAGAAAATAATGAAAAATAACTCAACAGATTGCTAAAGGAGACCCAAAAAATGCTGAAGAAAGTAACACCTTTAAAAATAGACTAACCCAAGAGGCAAAAGAGGTCCAAAAGCTCACTGAAGAAAATAGTGCTTTAAATATTACAGTGGAACAGATGGAATCTAATGACTTTATGAGAAATCAAGAAATTATCAAACAAAACCAAAAGAATGAAAAAATAGAAGGTGATGTGATATATCTCATTGGAAAAACAATTGACCTGGAAAATAGATCCAGGAGAGATAATTTAAAAATTATTTATCTACTTTAAACCATGATCAAAAATAGACCAGAGACATCATCTTCCAAGAAATTATCAAGGAAAACTGCCCTGATATTGTAGAACTGGAGGATAAAATAGAAGTGGAAAGAATTCACCAATCACCTTCTGAAAGAGACCCCAAAAGGAAAACTCCTAGGAGCACTGTAGCCAAATTTCAGAGTTTTCAGATCAAGGAAAAAATATTACAAGCATCCAGAAGAAACAATTCAAGTATTGTGGAACTAAAATCAGAATAACACAGAATTTAGCAGTTTCTACACTAAGGGATCGAAGGGCTTGGAATATGATATTCCAGAGGTCAAAGGAGATAGGATTAAAACCAAGAATCACCTACCCAGCAAAACTGAGTATAACACTTCAGGGAACAAATGAAATTTCAATGAAATGGAGGAATTCCAAGCATTCTTGTTAAAAAGATTGGAACTGAATAGAAAATCAAACTTTCAAATACAAGAATAAAGAGAAAAAAAATTAAACAGGAAAGGGAAGTCATAAGGGACTTATTAAAGTTGAACTGTTTACATCCCTACAAGGAAAGATGGTATTTGTAACTCCTGAGACCTGTTTCAGTTTTAAGGTAGAGGGAAAATACACACACACACATATGTATATACACACATATAAACACACATATACATCTATGTATGTATGTGTATATTATAATATAAGTTTGTATTATATTTGTGTATATATATATATGTACATATGTGTATGTGTGTATATAGGTGTATATATGTATATGTGTGTATATATGTGTGTGCATATATATGTATGCATGTGTGTATCTATATGTAAGTATGTATGTATATAGACAGAGGGCACAGGCTGAGCTGAATATGAAGGGAAAATGTCTAAAAAACAAAATTTACTGTTGAGAGGAACATACTACAAGTAATAGAAAGGGAGAGGTAGAATGTAGCAAAGGGGCAAGAAAGAGCTTTTACAATGGAGGGAAAGAGAAGGGAGATGAGAGGGAATAAGTGAGCCTTACTCTCATGGAATTTGGCTTAAGCAGGGAATAACACACTCAATTGGATATGGAAATCTATTTTACCCCGCAGGAAGGTAGGGGGAAGGGGATAGGAGAGGGAAACTAATAGAAGGGACAGCAAATTGGGAGAGGAAAAATCAGAAGCAAACATTATTGTGGGAGGACAGATCAATGGAGAGAATGGAATAAATGGAGGGCAGGATAAGACAGAGGGAAATGTGATTAGTCTTTCACAGCATAACTATTATGGAAGTGTTTTGAATGGCTACACATGTATGACCTATATTGAACTGCTTGCTTTCTTAATGAGAGTGAGTGGAGAGGGAGGAAGGGAGAGACTATGGAACTCAAAGCTTTAATAATAAATGTTAAAAATTGTTTTTGTACGCAACTGGGAAATAAGATGTACAGGCAATGGGGTATAGAAATCTACTTTGCCCTACGGGAAAATAGAGGGGAGGGTGATTGAAGAAAGGGGGATTAATAGAAGGGAGAATACACTGGAAGAAGGAGGGGTAGAGGAGGTAGATGATGCTCCTGGGATGGGTAGTGGGGAGAGATGGCAAGAAAATTCATAAATTCATGGAAGTGAATGTTGACAGCTGAAAAATATATACATTATTAAAAAACTGATAAAAATTGCTAGTAAAATTGGAAAGCAATTTGGCAGAAATTATGTATTGATTAACATCTCATGCTTTATACCAAAATCAGATCAAAATAGGTAAATGATTTAGACATAAAGAGTTATCATAAGCAAATTAAGAAAGCATGGAAAATTTTATCTGTCAGATCTATGAATAAGGGAAGAGCTTGTGAGTAAGCAAGAGATAGGGAGGATTACAGGAAAGAAAATGAATAATGTTAATCATATTGGATTTTTTGAGTACTCCTTAAGATGGCTTGTAATCTGACATAAGTTCTAGATCTACATTCATATTAAACATATTTCCACATTTGTCATGTTGTAAAGAAGAATTAGAACCATTGAGAGGAACCACAAGAAAAAAGAAACAAAAGAGAACAAAAAGAGGGAGCACAAATAGTATGCTTCAGTCTGCATTCAGATTTCATAGTTCTTTTTCTGGATTTGGATTCAATTCTGAGTCTTTTTTGGAATTGTCTTAAATCCTTGCATTGCTGAGAAGAGCTAAGTCTATCACAGTCATTGCACAATGTTGCTGTTACTGTGTACGATGTTCTGGTTCCACTTCCTTTACCCAACATCAGTTCATATAAGTCTTTCCAGTTTTTTTTCTGAAGTCCACCTGCTCATCATTTTTTATGATGAGTATACAAGAATATGTGTGTGTGTGTGTGTCACACGAGTATACAATGAGAATACAATAGTATTCCATTAAATTCTTATGCCACAACTTGTTCAGCACTCCTTAATTTATGGATATCCTCTCAATTTCTCATTCTTGGTCACTACAGAAAGAACTGCTATAAATATTTGTATATGGGGTTCTTTTTCCAGTGGTGTTACTGGGTCAAAAGGTATGCACAGTTTTGTAGCCCTTTGAGCATAGATCCAAATTGCTATCCAGAATGGTTGAATCAGTTCACAATTCTACCAACAAAGCATTAGTGTTCCAATTCTCCCACATCTTCTGAAACATTTATCATTTTCCTGTTTTGTCATATTAGCCAATCTGATAGACATGATATGGTACCTCGGGGCTGTTTCAATTTCCATTTCTCTTATCAATAGCGATTTAGAGTATTTTTTCACATATCTATAGATAGCATAAGTTTCTTCCTTTTTACCAATTTTCCCAGCAGTTTTTGTTAAAATAGTGAGTTTTTATACCAGAAGCTGGAGTCTTTGGATTTATCAAATAGCGGATTACTGTAGTCATTGATGATTGTGTCTTGAGCACCTAGCCTATTTCACTGATCCATCACTCTATTTCTTGGCTAGTACCAAGTAGTTTTGAGATTGCTGCTTTATAATACAATTTAAAATCTGGGATGGCTAGTCTACCTGCCCTTGTAGAGAAATGCAAATTAAAACAACTCTGAGGTACCACCTGCTGCCTATCAGATTGGCTAACATAATAGGAAAGAAAAATGTCAAATGTTGGAAGGCATATGAAACAAAAATTGGGACACTAATGTATTGCTGGTAGAGTTGTGAACTGGTCCGACTGTGCTGGAGGACAATTTGGAACTGTTTCTAAAGGGCCCATAAACTGTGAATACCCTTTGACCCAATAGTACCACTACCAAGTCTGTATCCCAAAGAGATTAAAGACAATGGAAAAGTATCTACATATACAAAAATCATTATAGTAGCTCTGTTCTTTTTGGTGGCAAGGAATTGAAAATTGAGGTGATGCCTATCAATCAGGGAATCACTGCACAAGTTGGGACACATGTATGTGAGGTAGTATTATTTTGCTATGAGCAATGATGAGCAGAATGGTTTCAGAAAAAACCTGGGAAGACTTATGACCTTGTGCAGAGTCAGTACAGTAGAACCAGGTGAATATTACATGCCAATTTTTTTTTACAATGATCCACTATGAGTCACTTGACTTTTCTGATACAGTTGCCCAAGATAATTCCAAAGGATGCATGATGAAAACGCTATTCATCAGAGAGAGCTAAAGAACTCTAAAAGGAAATTGAAGTATAATTTTTCACTTTATTTTTCTTACTTTCTGTTTCTTTTCCAACATGGCTAATATGGAAATATGTTTTGCATAACTTTTCAGGAGTAGGTAGAGGAGAGTTTGGAGGGAAGGAGAGGATTTAGAACTCAAAATGAAAGAAAAATGAATGCTATAAATAATATATTTATTTTATAAAAGAAAATACCAAATTGGCTTCTGGGATAAATTGGTCTTGTCACATATTTTTTTTTGTCTGTAACCTTTCTCTAAAATTTGGAGCAAGCCCTTTCACCTATCAGTCCCCTTTATTTTTCTTTCTGTGGAAAAAAGATCCTGTTCTCCTATTCTTCTCATCTTTATATCCTGCTTAATATCTCAAAGGTGATATTACAGAACATGCTTCTTCCTAAAGTGGATAGGTGGTAACATAAAAAGAACATTGAACTTCCTAGAGGGTATTTCTCTAGGGAAGATGGATGATTTATTTACAGAGGAGAGATATATTTGTAAAATAAGATGATATAAAGTGATGCTAGGTGGAACTTTTAGAGGAATTAAAAAAGCATTAATCTTACCAAGAAATTAAAAGACATTGATTTAAGTATTAATCCTACCATTTTCTACCTGAGTGGCCTTTAGAAAACCACTTAACTTGTCTATATCTCAATTTTCTCACTTGTAAAAGGGAGGTATCGCTATTTACCTGACCTACCGCATTGTAAACTGTTGCAGGGTACTGTATTCAGATATGAGGACAATTATTCTCCATGCAATAAAGCACGTTAATTATTTAGGATAGTAGAAGATTGCTTTAATTTCTCTAGATTTTAATCTAGATCTCTAGATTAACCAAAAAAGTTAATGGTAATTTGCAAACCATTGGCCTGATAGGCTAAATGAATTCTTCAGTTTTTATAGGGTTCTAAGTTTGGTGAAGGTCAAAAGTTGGAAGGCTATAGTTCTATCTATATACAAAATACTAGTGCTTCCTGAGAGCCTGGTAGAAAGATTAGCCCTGGATATAATGTTTGTGTATAGTAATTCCAGGATGGAGTTACAAGAGGCAGTAGAGGTGTAATCAAAACCATGTGGACACAGATATAACATATAGTCATATACATATACACATACATACATACATATGTACATGCATGCATACACATGTATGTGTATATGTGTACATATATATTACATATATATGACAGCATGTAGAACTTTAAGGTTGGGATGGAAGTTGACTCAAGGGTGTGTGAATGCTCTGTGGACTACACAGCTACTACAATTTTCACCTCTGCTTCTATCTTGATAAACCGAATACTAGCCAAGGAATAAAAACCAACAGGAGAGGTAACCCTTGGCTGGTTATTTATTGATCAAAGCCTTCTTCCATCTGTTTTAATTGCAATATGATTGCTATGTGTCTGGCAGCCATGAGAGTTGCTTGAGAGAGCCATGGAATCTGGATTTTCCGATTAACTGCAGTAGTCTGTAAGTACTTTTCTTACTTAGCCATCAGTATAAGTTCTATATGTCTCCCTGCAGATCTGTGTTATTGGTCTAGCTCCAGGAGAAATTTCCTGGGTGTGCATGTGTACTTGGTAGGGAAAATAATTGCTGGCAGTAGAGTGTTGAGCTGTGTTTATGTGTGAGCAAATAAGAGGGCTTGAACAAACAACCAATGCTGGTCAAAGTGCTAATCGGATCATAGAAGGCATGAAACAATGATTAAAAATTTGTAGCTATGTGTTTCATAGCAAATTTCTGCCCCCAGGACTTTCCCAAGTATAAGTTCCATATACAGCAAAGGGAATTGCCCTTCAGACTATCTAACATATATAGGGGCTTGTTTATTACTATTTCTAATGGAAGGAGTAGGAAATTTTGGTAACTAGGTGGTGTAAATGGATACAGTGCCACACCTGGATTCAAGAAGACTCATCTTTTTGAGTTCAGATCTGTCTGGCTTTAGATACCTACTACCTGTAGGAACCTGATAAGTCACTTAAGCCTGTTTGTATCAGTTTCCTCATCTGTAAAATGATCTGGAGAAGGAAATGGCAAACCACTTCAGGATCTTTGCCAAGAAAGCCCCAAATGGGGTTACAAAGAGTTGAATGTGACTACAAAATGATTGAACAACCACAAATGTTTTTCCCCAAATTCCCATGACTTGATAATCTTTATAACTCTTCTAATAACCTCAACAAAATATGAATCAAAGAATTCTGCCTTCTTAATGGCACATGTTTAAAACCGGGAGGAAGGAGAAGAGGATGCTTTTGGAGGCATATAAATTCTGGCCATTTACAGCATGCTGTTACCTCAAGTAAAGAACTGTTTGGAATGTTATAGTTTCAGGCTCTTTGTTCCTACTTCTTTCTCAAATAGCTCTCTTACAAATTTCAAGATTTCTCTTTCCAGCCCGAGTTGCTTAGATGTTATTGCTTGGTTTGGGGCATTCTAAAATTATGGTGTTTGAATTCAAGAGGTATAGTACATGGCATTACTCCTTGACCAATGCTTGAAATTCAGCCTATTTCTTAGAAAATCCTTTATTCAGGGACAGAATTACAAGTACTCAATACATCATGAATAAGCCCTCATGCAACTCAAATTATCTCAACATTTCTCTGAGAAGGAACTTACTGAACTAGGAAAACTGTAGATTTTTCCCTATCTTACTTGAAGAAATAGAAGAAATAGTGCCTCATTTATATTTTTTTTGTGGGCTGTTTGGGATGAGAGAGTAGATCTCTTCAGATTATCTGGTTCCAATAGTATTCAGAACATGGAAACTTCTTCCTCAGATGTTGAACTATTACCTTTCTATATCTAATATTCCTGTGAATTCCTAGCACAGACATGTTACATACCTTCTACTACATGAACCTAGCTCTTCCTGTCTTCAAGAACATCTCTTTATCCATAAACCATAGTGCCTCTTACCCATTTTGAATACAAAGAATATCACAACCTCTCATTAGATTTAAACTATCTAGCTGAGCTTCTTTTGTCATTGTCTATAGAAATGGTTCATGAAATCTATGCACTGATGGCATGAAAGTATGTCATTCTTGTGTTGATTTTTAGTCACTACAGAATAGAAAAGAAGTTATAGATCAGTCATTATAGAAAGACAAAGCATCTCTGATAACTTTACACATACTACCTTTTCTTCCTCCACCCCTAACTTAACCTTACAAGTGTAGAGGAGGCTTTCTTGGCATGATGTTCAGTATAATTCCTCAACAATCAGGTTGGGACTGCAGAATCCTTTTATTGGGAGATGGGGGAGGAAATAGTGTGATGCATTGAATTATTCTGTCAAATAATTTAGCAACATTTTTATTTCCTTTGGTAGTATATCAGAGCTCTCTCAACTGTTTCTCAAGAACAGAACTAGTATGATTTCCCCAGTGAGTTCCAGTGCTAGAAAAAAATATAAAAAAATACTCAACTTGTGCTGTCTCAGTTACAATGGCAAGTTCTCCACCTCCCTGCCCCGCTTTATGTATCTGTCTCTATCTGTCTTACCCACCTTCCCCCACTTTGTAAATAACAAATCAAACAAATTGTCATTCACTAACCATAGTGAATCCTTGTATAGCTTTCTGTAAATGCAGTAGGGGAGATTAGCACCCACCCCAGTCATTTCATAAACCAAAACTTCTGCTAGATTATCAGAGTTACCCAATTCTAAGTTTACTTTTGCATATTGATTGTGTGATTGTTAATGATGTTAATAAAGAGGAATGCTTACTAAGTAACTGATTGACAGATGAATGGAGCCTTCTGGAAACTGAAGGAAAATTAGTCATGAACTACTTGACAGAAGGAAATCTCAAGTGAAGAGGCATTGCTGGATTACCATATAAAGACAATGAATTATGAGAAGACTTGAACACAAAATAGTTCAAACTATATGTTGTAGTTTAAGGGTTTTCCTTGCTTGAGAAATGTGAATAAAAATGTTTCTGTATCTTTCCATAAAATACAGCAAAAAGAGGCTCATTAAATCAGAAGGAAGTTGTAGTGAGAAAGGCTAGGGGAAAATTTACTCTTGCTTTACTGTTACCAAAGAAAGAAAACAATAAAAGTGGGGGAAGAGTGAGAGTGGACAATGTAAGTAATTAATCAATTACCCTACCCCACTAAAAGTAAGTTGTAAGGTTCTATATACCCTGATGCGATCACTAGGCAAAAACAGATCTTAACTAACCAGTCAAAGACTTTACCCTAAGTGGGAAAGGGTCTTGAAATCCATACTGGATTTCATACTGGAATGATACTGCACAGGAAGGGGGTTCACACTGACTGAGGAAACATACACCCTGTCGATGATTTTATAAAATAGTGAGCAAGTTCAGAACTTAGCAATTTGAGTACTGGAGTTTAGGGTGGAAGATTTGTAGCCAAACTTTGGAGAAATAATCACTTCTTGGGAGGAGAGGAGAGCACTTTGGCAATAACCTTGGCTCCTCCTTTTCCTCCCAAGAAGGCTCTTACAATCTAAGAAGGGTTCAGAAGTTTTGGATTTCTGAACATCCTAGAATAATCACAACTAGTGACAGTGGGGACAGTGTCTATATGGAGGATGGACTGAAAAAATTTGACAAAATGAGAAAAGGGAAGATTCAGGGCTGCAAAAAAAATCCCAGCAGAAAAAAAAGATTTATATCTTAGGGGAAAGTCTTGAGAATTTTAGCAAAACAATTTCTAGGAGATGTGAATCATATTTTTTTCCTATGTTCTGTAAGCGTGAACCTACTTTTTCCTTGATTTTTTTTTGAAGGAGACTGTGTCACAGACTTTTGGGAAGTTTTTTGTAATTGTCATACCACCATGCAGGATATTTTTAAAAAAAATCATTAATTAGGTCTGACTGACTGATATCAACTAATTTTTCTGAGGGAAGCAGAATGGAGGACGCTCATGTGTTTTATTATTAGAAAGAAGTTGCATAGCCCCTTGGGGCATAGGTTGAGAAGATGAAGTTGTCAGTTTCCCTCTGGAAACTATACTGTTTGTGCAAGTGGAGGTTGGGACACTTGATTTAGAGCCTCAGCTATATGTATATGAGAATGTTTGCTTTTTCTTAACCCATATTTAAGAAATGACCACTCTGAGAAGAGTGGGATCTGGGAGAAGAAGAAATGCATGAGTCAACAAAAAATATCTGTGTAGAGCTAGTACATGAACCTCTTCATGACCCTGAATCACAAATTCATAGACAGAAGTAACCTTAGTGGTAACTTAGAACTTTTAGTTGAAACAGGATTTCTTCTGCAACAATTTCAATAAGTGGCCATTCAGCATTTGTAAAGACAGTTCAGTCATCAGCACTGAGAGGTAAGATGATCAAGTGTTCCATGAAATTGTGTTTGTTTTTACCTTTTCAATTCACAGTAAACTCAACCAACTCATTTGTCTTACCCAGGAGAATTTACAAGAATATTTAGATGTAACTATTATATCTAATTATACTTGTTTTGTATTATAAGAAAATCAAGATTGATATGATTCATTTCCTCCAGTTGTATGCTGATTCTGTTTGATGAACACGGATCTCACTTTTAGAGGAATAATAGTTAACTTTTTCTAGATGATCTAAAGATTGTGAAACTCTTGGCACTCTGTCTCTTTTCCTGCCACTCTTATTACAGAAGCAGAAAGGTGGTTATAGAGGACTGGGTGCTACTCTTTGTTTCAAGGATTTCTATTGCCCAAATATAAACATATGTGTATATATATCCATATATATATTTACATATATGTATATAGAGACAAAGAAGTTAGTAAACTCCAGACTAAGGACTTCTGTTCTAGAGATCTGTTCTGTTCTAATATGGTAGGACCTATCAGGACTTATATATTGTTGACATAAGCTTAAGAACTCAGAACTGCTTCCATGCCACAATGAAAGATTGGAATAAATTCTAGAAAAATCTTAAAATAGAATTTAATTCTGACTTGTGTCTAGGTGTCTCCCAAATATACATAATAGGTTCCCCCATATGAGCACTCAAGGTACCAATAAAGGTACCTTGTTGGAGAATATCCTTTATTTCACCCTGCAAAAAGTGTAGAAAACAAAATGGACTTATAGGAGCCCAGAAATAGTTATAGAAAACATATAAGACACTCAAAGGATTTGATAGTTCCAATAAGCAAATAGTGAAAACAGAGAAAGCACTTATAGAATTCCTTTCAGTAATTCCTTTGAAATTGGGGTTACCATCAACACAACTCTTTGACATTTTAATGAATCTCTTTCTCCCACTGAGTCTTCTTCAAGCCCTCCCAAACTCATAGTGGCAGATAATATCTTGTAAGGGAATAGATTTGGGGGCTGATCAGAACTGCCTGGGTCAAAATCACTCATTCTAATAATTTTTCGCCCCCACTTCATGGCATTACTTTCTAT
>JAQQSK010009451.1:0-13081 GCA_028658325.1 Potorous gilbertii | reverse complement strand
CTGTCATGGGGAGGGAGGGGGGTAGGGGGGTAGGTGTGGGGGTATAAAATCTTAATTTTAAGGAAGTGATTGTAGAACATTTATAAATAAATAAAATAAAAAAAATAAAATGAAAAAAATATATATAAATCTATTCTGCAAAATTTGGATTCAGTCAAAAGGTCACACTTATGGATCTAGAATGCTATATGTGACCTGAAGCCCGTAGGTTCCCTCCCTCTTTTCTAGTGCCTTATCAAACGTTCTACTCAAGTAAAATTTCTCAATTTTACTTTTCTCAATACCATTCATCTACATTGTGAGCCTTCAAGACAGAAATAAAAATTTTAGTGCATTGAAGTCTAAATTTTCTCAATTCCATCTACATTGTGAGCCTTCAAGACAGAAATAAAAATTTTAGTGCATTAAAATCTAAGTTTTCTCTCCTGCATTTTTTTCTCAATAGTATTTTTTTCAACATAAATATAGAGATAAGTTTCAGGACTCAGTTTTTTTGTAAAATTTTTAGTTCCAAAATTTTCTCCCTTCATTCTTCCCCCTCCCCAAGGCAGTAAGCAATTGATATAGATAATACACAACATTTTTTTATTTAGGACTCCAATATCCTTAGAATATATTGTTCTTAATTTCACTAATCTTTTTATTTCTAAGAAAATGTTTAGTCTAGTTGATTCTCCTATTTAACTTAATCACAGGTGTTCTAATAACAAAATTTTAATGAAGATTTTCATTTCAAAGTTTATGCCACAAGGGACTCATTAACAAATGCATTTTTACATTAACTTTTTTTTTTGGTTTCAGAGAAAATTTAGAGCAATCACTTCTGTAGGGATCACTGGAACATATAATCATTACATTAACAAGGAGAAAATCAGTGAAGACATAACAGCATTACTAACAACAGTGCTATTTTTTTTTTCTCTTGGTAATGAGTCCCGTTGAACTTTGTCAAACTATGTTCATTGTCTCTGGAGAAACTTAGGACCTTTTTTTTGCCCATTGCCATAATTATATTTTTATTTACACATATCACTCAGGAAAAACCATCAAATTAAAAAAACAGTAAACTTTCACTTAAAAAAAAAAGATTTCACATAGAGACATGAGACAAAAACTGCATATTGATACCAATTCCTGAAACGGGGACTAGGGGGTGTGATTACCAGTAGGATATTTTTTACAACACATAGGAAAAATATGTATGTATATATGTGTATATATATATATATATATATATATATATATATATATATATATTCAACTTGGTTTTCCACCTTATTCTATTAGGCAATGAATCTTTCATATCAATCTGAATGCAAAAGCAAACTTTAACTGCTTACAATTTTACAGTGTTGATATGACATTTACTACAAAGTTGGTGATATTTCCATGGATACATAATGCCTAAATCATGCATTGGGACAACTGCATCATATCCAACGTTTTGCCAACCACACAAATATTTTTTCTTGTCTTTTCATGAATCATCCAAAGAGCCTACCCTAAGGAGAAGGGAAAACACCAATAGTCAAGTTAAGCTATTGAAAGGGGATCATTTTAAGAATACTTCCTAATGATCAGATTAACAGTGAATATCTTGCTTAAACTACACTTACTTACCCATGGATGATGTTTTACAAGTTGATAGTTACTTGTAAAAGACGTTGTTGAAATTTAGGCTGAAGTCTGCCTTTTACATATATGCAAAAAATGTGTATGTGTGTGTATAACCATAGATACTTTGTTTGAATATATGCAAATACATGCTCACATTTTTGTGTATGTGTGTGTTCATCTTTCATTGCCAAAGAAGACCATGCAATCAGATATAATGACATGACTTACATGTGACTTTGTTTTTGAGTGAGGGAGGGCTGTGCAGGTCACCAGCCTCACTTTTCCTCCAGAGACATCTGAATCCAGGGACCAGATATTCATCAGGATGACTGGAGATGAACCAAGATGAGGCAATTGGGGTTAAGTGACTTGCATCAGGTCACATAGCTAGTGAATGTCAAGTGTCCGAGGTGAGATTTGAACTCAGGGCCTCCTGAGTCCTCTGGTGCTCTATCCACTGCACCACCTCGCTGTCAATGGTCACATTTACTTACACATACAATGTACACCCCTAGTTTTACTTAAACATGCATAAATTATATATATATATATATATATATATATATATATATGATTTTGCATGCTATACTTACCTAGATACAAATGTAGTAATCATAATGAAATTCATCAATAATTATCTATATGCCATATGTTCATTATACATGTTTTCCTGTTTTTTTTTTATTTTCCTGATGTGTTAATAAGTTTTTAATTCCATTTTAAGATACTATGTAAGAATATAATTTAATGAATATTTTAGTGAAAGTATTTGGGGACACATAATTGGTTTTCCTTTAAAATGGAATGAGTTACTGTGACATAAACTTTAGAAATCAGAATATCTATTCAGTGTACTAAAGAATGCCTACTAGTTCTTTCAATATTGCATGGCTTACATCTCAACCTTTTGAGTATTCATCTTATATTCTTTACACTTGCTAACGCTATTTTACAAATCCTTTTCCATTCACATATGCTTTTGAATTTTTGTGCTATTTGTGATATATATATATATGTATGTATGTATATCATGGGGTCATGTTAAGTTGTGCTTTTCCTGAGGTCATGATCCATTATTTATAACTATATGACATCTTTAATAGATCATTAACGTTTAAAAGATGCTCTTTCACTAAATCAAACTGATTCTGATGAATTAGAGTATAATATTGTGTCCTAAACGAGGATACTGTCTGATCTCTTTCTCATTTTTCAGTTCTAGGAAATATTAAGAGGCTGAATATTGAAGGCTAGGTTGAGACAAGACTTTTAAAATTTGACGATATTATTCAAAGCATGTTGTACCAGACAGACACACTTTGGGTACAAACAAATAAGATGAATTAAAAATGATGAGAAGAAAATGAACAAGAAGAAGAAGAAGAAGAAGATGATGATGATGATAAAAGAGAGACCAGAAAGCAAAGAAAAGAAAAATAAACCTCAAGAAAACTAACAATAATTTATCTGATTTTTGCTGTGTGTTTCTTTGGGAAATGCTTTGTGAAGCAATATAGTGTCGTAAAAGAAGACTGTTTACAGTTGGAAGTGACATTAGAAAATATTTAGACCAACCTTTATGTGACTAGCAATCTTCTTTCCTTCATACTTGACAAATTGTCACCCAAGTCTGTGTGAAGGCCTTAACTAACTAGGAATCCATGAACTTTAAAAAAAAAATCCCCCCTTTTTCTTTTGAGATAGCTCCGATTATTAGAAATTCGTGATGAAGTGAACATTGCATTTGGAATAAGTGGATGTGGGTTCAACCCTTTTATGCTAGTTCTTATATATCTTTAGGAGGAAATTCACATCTCTGAGCTTAAGTTTCCACCCACAAAGATTAGAAGACCTCTGATGTCCTTTTCATGATAATACTTAAAATTCTGTGATCTGATGATAAAATTTCTCCCACTCACATAGCAGGAAAAAAATGCTCTTAAATTTCTATGCAAATCTCTTAGTTCTTTTCCCAGAACCCAACTGGAACAAACCTATCTATCCCTTAAATTGTTTTAAAAAGCTCTCTTTATTACCCCCACATACTTAACATGCTGTAATCTCAAACCCCTTCACTATTCTAGTTCCTTTCTTCTGTGTGTTTGCTACCTAGTGAATGGTTTTCCTAACTAGCTTACCTGGAATGACCACAAAACTCCAGTTGTATGTTGATCAAAGAAAAAATATTGCATGACTAAACAGTGTAGTGCTGGAAGTTTTGTTCTATTACTTCAGTATGAGATTAAAAAGTGATTCATATTGGACTTGAAATATACAAATTTTATGCAGATGTCTCCACCTTCTTCATATTTTACTCGCAAATACCTACTACTTTATATTGGCCCCTATTCAATTTAAGTTTATTAAATTATTCCAATGTCATAAAATGTTTATTACTTTTGAGACCCTTGTCTTGTTATCTCTACATACTGATGTTTTCTTAATGATATTCATGCTTTTTCCAAGTCATTGATTAAATACTTAAGTGCCCCCAAATCCAGAAAATATCCCTAAAATGTTCCACCAAAAGGAAAGAACTTATGCTTTCCTCTACTTTCTTTTCAAAGCTCCATATTAAATCATATTCTGGTGGAATGATCCCCCAAAAGTAGATGCAAAAGTTTTCTGTTTGTATTGACATTGAAAATAGAAGAAAAAATATACCTGGGTTTTCTCCCAGAAAGTTTAATTACACTGAGAATTAAACTCCTATAAACAAAAATGAAACACGGAATTTCTAGTTGAAGGAAAATTTGAAGAAAGCTAATTATGAGCAGTTGGAGAGAAGAGTAAGACTCAATTAAGTTATGCCATTGAACAAACCCTGTGTCCAAATGGGATGGAGAGTGTGGAACTTATTTTCCCATCTATTTGGATTTTTGAGAAGATATAATGTGCATTATGAGGTCTTATTTTTTTTGGTATGTATTTTTTCTTCCATATCATGAATTGAGTTTTTGAGAGTTGAAACTACAGTTGCTAGCAGTAGTAGCAATCACTTTCTTTTTGATACAAAAACGTTTGTTGTTCCCAGATCTCCTCCTCACAAATTGTAGGGAGTAAAGACATTAATTTCATTTTAATGGAACTGAGGCTTTGAGAGAGCAAGTGGCTTGTAAAACCATCACCAAGTTCATAATATCACATCTGGATATCAAATCCAGTCCTTCTTCCTAATGACTCAAATTAATTCCATATTTATTAATATATTTTTGAATTTTCCATGCCTAAAAGATAAATGTCTTCATGGAAAGAAGTGTCCAGCTAGAGAGCAGCAGATTGCAATGAACAGACAGTGTTGATCACAAAATGTTCTTGTAGTTAAGTGGTTTCAACTCTGTCTGCTAGTTTTTGAGACCATTTGAGGTTTTCTTTGCAATGATACCACAGTGGCTTGCTATATTATTCTCTATCTCATTTTACAGATGAGGAAACTGAAGTAACAGGGTTATGTGACCAGCCCAGTCTCACACAGTTAGTAAGTGTGCGAGGCTGAATTAGAAATATGAAGATGCTTAAATGAAAGTCTCTCCAGAGCGAATTGAAGGGAGATTGAATATCTAGATGATTGAAATGGGGTTAACCACTGACATTTTAAGGATTTGAGATGACCCGAGTTAATTAATTAATGAACAGAGACTGCAAATTTACTGAGAAAAATTATTCAACATACATGCCCCTAGTTCATTGCAGAGTTTAGAATTAAGAAATTTAAATATATAGAGTATGTGTATATATATATATATATATATATATATATATATAATATATATAAATATATATACATATTATAGTATATATATATATATATACTGGCTAAGTGGAGTTAGATGACTTGCCATTACTTACTAGTAAGTGTCTGAAGTGAGATTTGTATTTATCTATATGAAAAGTGCTTCTAATCAAGTTACTTCTCAAATGTCACTTCAAATTGTCCCTCTCCCAAAGTTGTATCAAAAACTGAGCCCTTGACCAGAAGTCTCTTTAAAATGGGCGAGCATTTGAAGCTAAAGTTAAACTATCTTGTTATTAATCACTTTTTTTTAAATGGTAAAGCAGTTCAACTAAAACATTAAGAAATTCTTGAGCTTGTACCAACATTTCTTCTATCTATGGTGCCACTGCTGTCCATCTTTTTTTTATTGGATAAAGAAACTCTTGGACAGAAGAGTAAAAAACTTTTCCTCAAGCAACAAAGTACCTGAGAGGCTCCAACACTGATGAAATGACAGGTTTAAAACTCTGCAGCACTCTTCTACCTGGCAACTCTTTTCCCTACACATTTTTTTTCAGGGTGATTCCTAGCTTGTAAGTAGTGATATAGCGTAAATCTCTTAGCCTTACTGAGCTGACTGACAGTCTTTCTCCATCCACTTCCTCTTTCCCGGCAAGGTTTTTGCAGCTCCCAGGGAGAAAAGGACTGATTTCAGCAGTGCTATTCCCCATTCCAAATCTGCTTAAGGATTTTATCAGCACCACCAGCCCATCATCCTTGGTTCAAATAATTCTTTCTGCCAAAAAGACTGACCAACTCTCTCTATGTCCCTCCACCCTACCTTTCTTCATTCACTGGTTTCTAGCTCTACTTATGGCGTTCAAAGATCAGCAGACTGCTGACCCTCAAAAAAGTCTAGAAAGAAAGAAAGACAGTGGAAATGTTGTATCCTACATAACCTAGAATGTGTCAAGAAGAATTCCTCCCAAGATATAACCATTAAGTCCACAAGCTTCAAGGCCATGAATATCAAACTGTAACCAGCAATTTAACTTAGTTTTTATTCCTTCTATTATTTTTAGACATGCTCTTCAATATTTTAATGTTTCATTTCCTTTTTCTCTCAACTCCTTGCTTATGTTAAATTTGTAATTTTAAAGAAACATTCATTTTTAACTCATTTGCTTATCAATATGCAACCACAGGAAAATGACAAGCCAGGAAACACTGTAGAGGGTGACAAAGTGTGAAGCAGGCTGTACTTACATGAACAGGTAGTATAAAATATTTTGCCTGAGCATGAAAGAAGCCTATGAGATTGACCAAAACAAATCCCGAGTATTGAGATGACCTGATCATACTGTAACATAATAATTTTTTTGTTCAACCCTGTCTGACTCTTTGTGACCCCATTTGGGGTTTTCTTGGCAAAGAGTTGCCATTTCCTTCTCCAGTTCATTTTACAGATAAGGAAACTGAGGCAAATTGTTAAATGACTTGCCCAATGTCACACAACTAATCGGTGTTTGTGGCCATATTTGAACTCAGATCTTTCTGACTCCAAGTCCACCACTCTATCCACTCCTCCACCAATCTGCCCCAAACATGTTCATAAGTCCTCCAAATGTAAGGCTCAGCACTTAGCACAATGCCTGACATGTAGAAGGAGCTAGATTGATTGATGTCAGTTTCTCCATTCATCTTTTCTACTCTTTGTCTCAACTAGTTCTATAATTTCCTTTTCAACCATGACTGTATCACCCAACTACCATTCAAGCCTAAAATCCTCAATCCAATCTAGGTCAAGTATAGGACTAGAGATTACAGTTTCCATAAACATAAACACTATGTACCTTCACCCTACCTTTCTTTCACGTGTGCCAACTTCCTCTGCAAACCTCTCAGTATGCATTTTCTCCACCAGCTCCCAGCAGAATGCAAATTTAAGTCACACTGGATCAGTTACAACAGAATCTGAGTCTTACTTTTCTAATTTCTGGACAACCCTTAACCCAAAATCTTGAGAGAGTGGGCTGATACCAGCTTACACTCTGTCAACCCATGAAAAGCTTTTCTGGGGAAAAGGAATTGCCTGTCCTGAAATTTCTTCATCTTCCCAAATCCTAAAATTTAGGAAAGTTGTCAGTGGCAGATAGATGGTGCAATGGAGAGAACTCCAGGCCTTGAGCTCAAATCCAGCTTCTGACACTTACTGGCTTCCTACCCTTGACAAGTCATTTATTCCCTGTTTGTCTATTTTAAATGATAGCCATTTTATTTTTTCTCTTAATTTCATATCTAGAAGTCACTCTGCCATTACTGCCATTAGACAGTGTCTCTGTCTTCCTTCAAAGGACGACCCAGGTGCTACCTCTTGCATGAAGACTTCCTGATTCATAGAGTTATTACAGCTGGTGCTAATTTCAAAAGGATGAAATGAGTCAATAGCACCATAACTACACTAAAGTTAAATTGCTTCCAAGGTTCCTGGATCTACATTGAATGCCTCAGTTTTCTCATCTGTAAAATGGGAATAATAATAGCACCTACCTCTCAGAATTATTGTGAGGATTGAATGACATAATAATTGCGAATTTTTAGCAAAGTGCTTGGAACACAGTGAGTGCTATATAAATGTTAATTATTATTACAAGTAGGCCTACTTTGCCTAGAGCTGAGGCCTGTATTTCTCTGATTGCCCTACAGATATTAGAAATTAAAAATTTGAAATTTCGCCCTATGGTGCGAAAGATGTAATCGGTACATTACAGTGAAAGAGCACTGGTTCTGAAATCCGAATTCAAATCTCACCTCTGATGCTTTGTGACCTCAGGGAAGTCATTTAAACTCCCCATGCCTCAGTTTACTCATTTGTAAAATGACAAATTGGGACTAAAAAGTTGAGATTAAAAAGTCTCAGCTCTAGACAGAAGAATCCTATGGTTCTATGACTTCTGGTGTCATAGTACAACACAAAATAGAGAAATAATTGATTTGCTTAAAGTCCATAGTAAGGTAGTGACAAAGTCAGGGCTGAGGCCCAGATTTCCTGACTCCAATTCTGGTTCCACTTCCACTCTACTCCCTTTAGCAACTGCCCTATTCCTTCTGCACCAATCTTCCTGAACTCTTTAAGAGATAGAAGAGAGAAGAAATAGGGGTGAATAGATGCTGAAAGAGAATGGGTGCTGATCCAGAGTCAGAAAGACCTGAATTCAAATCCTACTTCAAACAATTACTAGCTGAATGATCCTGGGCGAGTCATTTAACCTCTCTACCTCCCTTTGTTATTTGTAAAATGGGAAAAATAATAGCACTTACCTCTCAGGGTTATCATGAGAATAAAATGAAATATTCATAAAATGCTTTGTAAACCTTATAATGCTGAAGAAAAGCTAGCTAACATTATTTATTATTTATACTTACTATGTCACAAAATTAAAGACTAATCCACTCATAATTTCCACAGAAAGAGTGAGTTTTTTCAGTCCCTTATTCCTAGAGAGAATGCTCTATCTAGCTTTATCAATGATAAAAACCTATGACAATACTGCCTTAAAAACCTAAATACCTTATTTACTGCTTAGAGTTCCTACAATTGCCTGAAAGTTGCGAAATATTCCTAAATGAATTTAAATCTGAAAAAAAGAGCTTTACAAGTAGAGCTGAGTCCCTTGGTATAAGCAATTCTGAATGACCAGTTTTGTTTATGTACTCAAAGTATTTCATATTTATTCATGATTAAAAATACTATCCAATTCCAGAGAAAGAACTGATGGAACCTGAATGGAGATCCAAGCATATTTTTTAATTTTATTTTTATTTAGTATTTTTGCCTGTATTTTGTTTTTCACAGCATGACTAATATGAATGTTTTGCATGACTGCATATATGTACAACCTATATCAAATTGCTTGCCTTCTTAATGAGGGAGGATGGTAGGAAGGGAAAGAGAGAATCTGGAACTCAAGATTTTTTAAATGAATGTTAAAAAATTTTTACCTGCAATTAGAAAAAAAATTTTTAAAAATATTGCTATATTTAAGCCAAAGAACAAGCCCTTTAAAAATTCTATTACATCAAAATTTACCCAAATAAATAATTACTTTGGAATATACACAACATCTCCTTTTGGGCTGAGAAGAAAGGGATGAAGAAGTCTGTGAGCAGAGAGAAAGGAAAGTTATTTTCAGTTGGTGCCTTTCTGAACCCAGTATTTATTTACTTAATGAGTTTTACTCTTTCAAATCACTTAGAATTAATATACAGGGGGAAAATAAGCCTGATTTACGCTAAGCTGCTATCCCAGTCAAAAGAGCTTAAAATAACAGATGCCAAAATCAACTGGAGATAAATGCATAGATCAATACCAACATTCCTAACACAGCATACCCAGTCTAATGAGGCATAAAATTCACTGTCAAAATAGTCATGAACACCTAGCCAGAATCACTGAATTTGAAAGTTAGAAAGCCTCTCAGCAGCCATCCATAAACAAAAGGAATCCTCATTATAATATACTAAACAATTGAAACACAGAATAAAAAAATATGCTTCTATCTGCATTCAGGCTCCATCAGTTCTTTCTCTAGAGGTGGATAGCATTTTTCATCATGAGTAAATATGGAAATATGTTAAGAACACATAAACTAAACCAGTCATTCTGAATTATATCCAGGGACTCAGCTCTCCTTGTAAAGCTTCTTCATGAAGAAGTCAAAGGAGAAGAAAATAATCACCTTCCAAGCAGGCCTTTAGAGTAGGTGTAAAGATTGAGAAATCTCACCATACATCAAAATGATATTTGGTTCTTTGTAACAGCTTTTTTTCTTTGTACAGTGAGACTCCAGGCCTGGAGTCAAGAAGGCTCATCTTCCGGAGTTCAAATGTGGCCTCAGTCACTTACTAGCTGTGTGACATTGGGCAAGGAAAGGAAATGGCAAACCACTCCAGTATCTTTGCCAAGAATATTACAATGGGGTCATGAAGGGTTGGATATAATTGAAAAGCAACTGAACAAAAACTTCAATACAATGCTTTTTTCAGGTTCTTCCTCCTGGGCAAAACAGAACACACACACACACACACACATATTCTCTCTCTCTCTCTCTCTCTCTCTCTCTCTCTCTCTCTTTCCTTTTCTTACCTTTGGGTTAAACATATCCAGTTCCTTCAGCTAATCCTCACATACTTTGGACTCAAGGTCCTTCACCACCATCTTGGCTGCATTATTCTGGACACTTTCCAGCCTATTTAGGTCTGTCTTAAACCACAGAGTCTAATATTGAATATAACAACCTAGATAAAATCTAACAAGGGCAGACTACAATGAAATTAATACTTTTGAGTTTCAGGCAGCTAATGCTCTCAATGCAGTCAGAGATCAATCAGCTTTTTTGGATATCTCACTGCACTACTGAATGGTACTGGACACTGAGGCCATTAACATTGTGATTCAGAAAAATTATTACCAATCTATGCCTCCTTTCACATATCCCCATCTTATAATCAGTGCATTTCATGTTCTGTACCCAAGTACAAGATTAAAGTTTTATAAGATGAATTTAAACAAGCATCTCTTTAATAATCTGGTCTACATTTTTCCAGGAATCAATGTCAAACTCCTTGGACTATAGCTTGCAGATTGTAATAGGAAGAAGGTACATACTATTCTTAACTCTAATGGATCTTTGATTTCTTCTACCTGAGTATTCTAGCCAACAATATAGACCTCAACTCATCTATAATTGCCTATCCTGTTCATGAAGGGATCCAATCACAGGGAGAGCTTTGACATTGCATGGATACCAATGGGGCATGTAGACTGCCTGTGTGCTTATATCTCTTGCTCTTAATATGTAATTGCACCATTTTTTACCACATCTCCCCCAAACACAAGCTATCATATAATTAAACTTCGTTCCACATTCACATGTGTTCTCTAAAACAAACATATATTTGATTAAAGTTTCCCTCATTGGGTGCCACATTTTGCTTCATTTGCCACATTTGCCTCATATGTGGCTGATGCTCTAAAAAAACAAATAATGAATAGCGCCAGAAAAAGCAAGTACTTAACGGTGTGACCAAAAATATCCCTGCTGGCATGTACAATTAGGATGCCTGAATATTTTTACCACTAATTTTTCCTTAAGGATTTTTGGGAGATTAGTGAGTTTAAAGCTATTACCTGAAAAGACTAACACAATAGCCCATAGTGGGGGGGGTGGAGCCAAGAAGGCAAAGTAGAAACACTCTCAAATGCTACCTCTGAACCCACAGTCCATGGATTTCCTCTAAAAAGAACTCCCAACAAATTCTGGAAAAGTGGAAGCCGTGCAGCAACACAAGGAAGGAGATTTCTGTTCCAGAGAGTCCTGAAAAACAAACTCCAAAGGTCCCTCCCGCAACAGACGGGAACAGAGCCCAGCCTTGCCCCGCCCCGGCCATGTGGCACTGAGAGGAGCGAGCAGATCCGAGCAGGATTCAGGGACGGAATCTCCAGTGGCCACACAGGTCCCTCTACCCACAGACACACAGATCAGTGAGAGAGACATCTGGACAGGCTGAGAGGGGAGCAGGGTGTCTCCATGACTCGGGCCCCCTCGGGAGGCAGCAGGAGAGGCAGCGGGCAGCCAGAGGCTCCTGGAGCAGGCAGGAGCTCAGCAACAGTTCCATTACAGAAGGTCTCTGCATAAACCCCTGAGGGAACTGAGCCTGGGAGGCGGCCCTGCCCCCACCTGAGCACCAGAACTTAAGCTCCCCTTGAATAGCAGCTAGGCCTGCCACTGAAAGCCATGGCGCTGGGGAGCAGCATTTGAATCTCAGATCCCAAGCACTAGCTGGGCAGATCTAGGAGAGGGTGGACAGGAATGTCAGAAGTCAAGTAACCTGCTGGGAAAACGCCCAGAAAAGGGAAAAAAAAACACCATAGAAGGTTACTTTCTTGGTAAACAGATGATTCTGCCCTTCCTCTTTGACGAGGAAGAACAATGCTTACCATCAGGTAAAGACAAAGGAGTCAAGGCCTCTGTATTCCAAACATCTGAAATAGATATACAATGAGCACAGGCAATGGAAGAGCTCAAAAAGGATTTTGAAAATCAAGTTACACAGGTGGAGGAAAAACTGGGAAGAGAAATAAGAGAGATTCAAGAGAAGCATGAAAAACGGGTCAATACCTTGACAAAGGAGACCCCAAAAAATTCTGAAGAAAATAGCACCTTGAAAAATAGGCTTACTCAATTGGCAAAAGAGGTACAAAAAGCCAAAGAGGAAGAGAATACTTTCAAAAGCAGAATTAGCCAAGTGGAAAAAGAGGTTCAAAAGCTCACTGAAGAAAATAGCTCTCACAAAATTAGAATGGAACAGATGGAGGCCAATGACTTTCTGAGAAACCAAGAAATCACAAAACAAAACCAAAAGAATGCAAAACAGAAGATAATGTGAAATATCTCATTGGAAAAACAATTGACCTGGAAAATGGATTCAGGAGAGACAATTTAAAAATTATGGGACTACCTGAAAGCCATGATCAAAAAAAAAAGAGCCTAGACATCATCCTTCATGAAATTATCAAGGAAAAGTGCCCTAATATTCTAGAACCAGAGGGGAAAATAAGTATTCAAGGAATCCACAGATCACCACCTGAAAGAGATCCAAAAACAGAAACTCCTAGGAACATTGTGGCCAAATTCCACAGTTCCCAGGTCAAGGAGAAAATATTGCAAGCAACTAGTAAGAAACAAT
>JAQQSK010009450.1:0-13082 GCA_028658325.1 Potorous gilbertii | reverse complement strand
TAGTCACCACCATCATCATCACCACCACCACTGTCACAATCACCACCCTCATCATCTCCACCACCACTGTCACTATCACCACCATCATCATCACCACCACCACTGTCACGATCACCACCATCATCATCACCACCACCACTGTCACGATCATACCACCATCACCACCACCACCGTATTAATCACCACCATCATCATCACCACCATCATCACCACCACCAGCACCATCCTCATCACCACCACCACTGTCACGATCACCACCATCATCATCAGCACCTCCACTGTCATGGTCACCACCATCATCATCACCACCACCACCGTCATGATCACCACCACCACCGTCACGATCACCACCATCACTGTCACCACCACCACCATCATCATGACCCTCACCACTGTCACGATCACCACCATTATCATCACCACCACCACCATCATCATTATCACCATCATCACCACAACCACTGTCACGATCACCACCAATATCATCACCACCACCACTGTCACGATCACCACCAACATCATCACCATCAATACTGTCACAGTCACCACCATCATCATCACCACCATCATCATCACCACCATCACCATCATCACCACCACCACCATCACCACCACCACCATTATTATCACCTCTATCATCATCACCAACACCACCCTCATCATCTCCATTGTCATCATCATCATCATGATCATCATCATTTTCTTACAGAGGGAGGAAATGAAGAGAAAGAAGTTAAATTCACCTTCCCCATGTTGTCACAGCTAGTAAGTCTGAGAGTTGAGATTCTGACTCCAAATTCCCTGCTTTTTTCCATCATCTGGCACTAACTTTGTACTACAGGGTCCTATGTGTGTTGATGTGGGTGGGGTCAGTTTTGTGGCTTAAACCAAAGCAAGTGTAGGGAAGGGATTCCTCTCCCACATCCCTCCCCATTAAACCATTTGTGTATGGACCTTGGTAATCATCCTAAGTATACTTGAGAAATAAACAAATTCTTTCGTCAGTTCCCAAGACAAATCTAGTTTCTGGCCATATTCCTATACCTCTGTGTTCCTATCCCCCTTGCAGAGTGAAGGACTAACAGTTCTGTTATTGTGACACAGTGACTGAGCCCACCTCCAGAGCTCTGATAGAGTTCTGAAAGGCAATACAGCCAGGGCCAAGGAATACTGTTCTCTCTTCTGGATGCACGTGGAAGAACCAGGCTTGTTACTACACTGTGTCCCAGAGATGTTCAATAAGCCACTTAGCAATTGTTTGTCTAATTAGCATGCCTGCTGAGTTGATATACTTTATAAATCTATCACATTTTTGACAAGGTTACGTTCAACGTATTTTTTCATGGAACAGCTTACCCATTCAACACTGACCTTGAATTTTACCCCCAGAAGTCATTTCAATGTGTCAAATGACTGGCTCTATTTTATAGGGTTTTTGTTTGCCCCAGGTACATATACAGTCATAGAGGTTTTGTTCATCTTTATTGTTTTAAGTGAAAGAGACCAACTGAATGAGGAAAGGAGGAGTCAGACTAGGTTTGGCTTTATTAAGAATGTTGTAATTGAATATAAAGGCTACAGCTTAGAGATGGTGCTGAAAGTAATATTGGGTTAACTCAGGAAAAAGCCTCCCAAATGCCAAATTTTCAACATGTCATTACGCCACTGTTTGCCAACCAATGGGCTGGTACTGATCAATTGGTCCAGTTGCTTACCAAGATCTTGGCCATGGTAGTGATAAACTAGGTTTTCCCCTCCAAGTACTGACTTGTTCCCTGTATGGATTGCTGCCAGGGATACACCAAATTTTGGCCCCAATACTCCCAAACAGTCATAGAGCCATAGATCTAGACCTGGACAGGACAACCCCTCCATTTTCCAGGGAAGGAAACTGTTCTAGGAAGGTTATGTGACATAAAAGATCACATGTAGGATGACAAATCTTTAACTGCAAGGGACCTTGGTGATTATCAACTGCAATCAAGAAATAGAAGCTCAGAAAAGTAGTTTGCCCAAGGTCACTTAGGTACCAGAGGCAGAATTTGACCCCTAGATCCTCTGGCTCCAATTACATTCCACTGTACCATATTGCAACAACAGAGTATGCCTCTGTCCTTACTAAATCATAACCTTAGCTATTGTGGTCTGTAGCACTGCACCCCCTCCATCCCTACTCACTAGCCATAACAAGTAAGTGATCACTTAATGAGAGATACAACAAACTTAATACATGAATTTCTTAAGTAATCAACCCATGCAAAGCATAGTGTTGGGCACTTGATTGTCTATTCTATCTTTCCTCTTTTGCTGTCAATTAGAGCCTTAGAAAAAGGATCATACCTTATCTATACTCCCTCCACAAAATGATTTACTGCTTCTAGAAATAGAGCTGGGAATTTTCACCCATTGCTCCACTGGTGTATCACAGCCAATTTATAAATTTACCTGGGCACCACACAATGGAAAATGTTGGGAATGAGTGCACTAATCAATGCAGTCCTGGGGCCTGTTTGCCACAGTGATAACTGAAATCCACCAGATGGTACAAGAAAATGAAGCCTTAATCCAACAATGTTCACATACCTTTCCAACTACTGTGCAAACCATGCAGGCCTATCTGGCTCTGTATTATGCCCACCAGCTCAAAAGATGATACATTTTCTAACTCCCAGTATTGGTGGATTAATGCTCAAAAGCTCCTTATTTGGCCTCTATTAGCCACTAATCATTCTAAGCCTTGAACATGCATGAGAATGAATTTCAACTCCGTATTTTATTGCCCTGGTGAGAATGGAAGGGAGAAATGAGAAGGACTCATTTAGCCTACTTCACTTAAAATATTACCTTTTAGAATAGATATACAGTAATTGAAAAAATGAAAGCTTTAGAAAGTCTCACTAAATTCAGAAGATGCTTCCAACAGAAATATGTGCTAATGTAAATATTGGTCTAGACAGATGGGCCACTTGGTATAGGAAGCACAGCAACCTATTGTCTTGGGTGTCCTTGGGGACACTCTGATTAACACCAGGCTTTTGACATGATAGGTAGAAAGACCAGAGGCCTTGTGCTACTGCTGCAATCCGCATGCTCACGGGTTTTTGAGCTGTCTGTGGCATTCACCAGGCAGGGAGCTTTATACTAGAAAAGAGAGTGGCATATCACACATTCTGAGGCTCCTATCTGGCAGTCAGGAGGGCCATAGGCAGACTAGTGATTGCCCTAACAATGTGATTTCTCCCATCCATGTATTTCATTTACTCATCTATCAGATTAAAAACTTCACATTGGTTACTTCTATGGCTTACCATATGTAACCTTTCATTTTAATGTTTTCTTTTTCTGATTTTTTATTAAATCTTTTTCTTTTAAAATCACCTTCATTTTTCAACATTTCAAATTCCCCCAACCACTCATTAGAGTTATCCCTTATAAGAAAGAATAAAAAAGGAGAAAGAAATAAAACAGTGCAGCAAAATAAACCAACACAACAAAGTCTGACAACATCTGCAATGCTCAATGCCTGTAATCCCCACCTCTACAAAGAAGGGAGGGAATACATTTTTCAAGTCTTCTGAATGGACAGAATTAATTGTTATAATTATGCAGTCTTCAATTCTCTCTTTTTTTCATTCCTTTGACATTATTGGAATGATTGTGTAGACTGCTTTTCTGGCTTTGCTTACACCATTCTGAATCTGTTCAAGTAAGTCTTCTCATATTTCTCTGTTATGATTTCCAGCAGCACTGTAATACTCTTTTTCATTCACGCACTATTACCTGTTTAAAATACTTATCTTCTAAAATGCAAATATGTTATCCAGATAGAGAGGGGGATAACAAATTAAATTGTCACAAAATATTGAGTAAGGAAAGCAGGACAAAACTTCTTGCATGGCTGCAATATTTGCCCATCTAACCCTATTTCACATGATCCAAAGAGCTGAATTAAAGAGGTGGGGTTAATATATACAAATTTAGTGGATATTATATGTACATGAAGTGTGTTAAAGAGTATCAGATGTCTCACAGGATTCCAATATCCCTTCTTAAATGAGTGGAACCAAAGAAACCATAACAATGGGCAACCATCTATTGTAATATTTTAGCTGAAACAAGAAGAAGCAGCTAGGTGACACAGTAGAGAGAGTGTTGGGTCTGAATCAAGAAAAACTTGAGTTCAAATCCAGTCACAAACACTATGAACCAGGGAAAGTCACTTAGCCTCAGTTTCCTCAAGTATAAAATGGGAACAGTAATAGTACCTACATTCCAAGATTGTTGTGAGAATCAAATGAGATAATGTTTCTCAAGTGCTTGGCAGATAGCAGGCACTTAATAAAGTTTATTTCCTTTTTCTGTGAAACAAGCACTGATCAGGAAACCTGGATTCCAATTCTAGTTCTGTCCTTAATCAGCTATGTGACATGGCCAAATCACTCCACCTCTCTGAAGCTGTTTCCTTCTGTGTAAATTGAGGTTGGTAATACCTGTTCTATAGTACTTCCCTCACAGGATTACTCTGAAGAGTGAGATAATTTATTTGAAAGTACTTTGAGAGCTATAAAGAGTTATACAAATGAGTTATCAGTACAATTTTGAAGAGTCTTGCGCTGAGGTGAAGAATACTTTTCAGAATTCACTCCCCAATGAACTGTTTTAGGTACTGAGTTTTTGCATGTTGGGTTTGTCTAAAGAGGAACATACCTATATGTTATATATTGGCTGTAAGTTATATCTTTTCTACCCTACTAGCTTATGCTTACTCTATCTGAACTCATGACATAGTAGTCAGCATTTTCATTTTCTTTATAACTTTCTCACTTCTCCAGTCTGGGGAAATTCAGAAACAACCTGTATGTTTAATTATTTAATCATTATTTAATTTAATATATATTATATTAATTATATATTATATAATTATAGTTGGTTATTTAATCAACTATACCACAGCTGTCTCTTTCTCTGATAACTATGCCAAATATTGGACCAGGCCATCATTTAAATGAGCGAACACAACTACATTAAAGGTCTGGGGCTGGACTTGCGGATTGCCAAACTAAATTGATAATACAGAGTTTGAAGGAAAACAAATGTGGTTGAATTCTGTGGCATTCTGAATCCTTCACTGAATCCTCTTCTGATACCTCACTTTGGGAATGGCAATGAGTCTGAGTTTTTAAAAAAAAGCTGTAGAAGGCCCAAATAAGATGGAAACCTTACAGGTCTGGAGATGGAGTTCTTGTCTGTTGTCTGAGCCATCTAAGTGAGAGAAACTCATTTCAGGTAGATCCTAGGATGCCACTGAAGGTCTCCTGGACCATCCACTAAGTTATAGAGTGTATATCATGTATTACAATGATGGAAGGAGTCACATTCACAAAATAATAAGTACTTTAAAGGTAGCTAGGTACATTAATTTTACAACAAACACATATATGATATAATTAAAAGAAGGAAGGGAGAGGGTGGAGCCAAGATGGCTGAGTAGAAGCAGGGACCTGCTGGAGATCTCCCGCAAAAGCCTCAAAAAACCTATAAAAATTACTCTAAACAAATACAAGAGCAACAGAAGGCACAGAATGACAGACTGAAGCAAATTTCCACCAAAGACAATCTGGAAAGTCCACAGGAAGGTTCTATCGCACCATGCAGGAAGTGGAGGACAGTTTGACTTTGGCCACACCAGTGCAGACAGAGCTGGAACAGGCTTTGGGGGAATGAATCAACAGGGGCTGCAGTTTCCAGACTTCTCAATCCACAAACACCAGACATCTTCAAAGTCAAGGGGAAAGATACCTCACCTGGCTAAGAGGGGATCATGGTCCAGCCCCAGCCCCAGTCCTGGGCTCAGCCCCATCCCTAGGCCCAGGGCAGGGGCAGTCACTGATGAAATGGAGGGTGCTTCTAGAGTTCCTCACTTCACAGACAGCTCAAAAGTCAAGTAATTGACTGGGAAAATGAGCAAATGAGGCAAAAGAAACAGACCATTCTTACTTTCTCTGAGAAGAGGAATTTTCTTACATCATTGCTGACAAGGAAGATCAAAACATACAACCACAAGAAGACAACAAAAGTCAAAGGTCCTGCATCCAAAGCCTACAAAAAAATATGAATTGGTCTTAAGCCATGAAAGAGCTCAAAAGAAATTTTGAAAATCAAGTAAGAGCAGAAGAAAAATTGGGAAGAGAAATAAGAGTAATTCAAAAAATCATGAAAAATGAGTCAACAGCTTACTAAAGGAAACTCCCCCAAAATGCTTTAAAATTAGACTAACCCAAATGGCAAAAGAGATCCAAAAAGCCAAGGAGGAGAAGAATGCTTTGAAAAGGAGAATAGACCAAATGGAAAAAGAGGTCCAAAAGCTCACTGAAGAAAATAATTCCTTAAAAATTAGAATGGAGCAAATGGAATCTAATTACCTTGCTAGAAATCAAGAAATTGCAAAACAAAACCAAAAGAATGAAAAAATAGAAGACAATGTGAAATATCTCATTAGAAAACAACTGATCTGAAAAATAGATCCAGTAGAGATAATTTAAAATTTACTATACTACTTGAAATCCAGGTTAAAAAAAAAGCCTAGACATCATCTTTCAAGATATTATTGAGGAAAATTGCCCTGATAGTCAAGAACCAGTGGGTAAAATAGAAATGGAAAGAACCCACTAATCACCTACTGAAAGAAGTCTCAATAGGAAAACTCCTAGGAATATTGTAGACAAATTCCAGAGTTCTCAGGTCAAGGAGAAACTATTACAAGTAGCCAAAAAAAATAATTCAAGTATGGTGGAAACACAATCAGGATAACACAAGATTTAGCAGCTTCCACACTAAGGCATCAGAGTGCTTGGAATATGATATTTCAGAGGTCAAAGGAAATAGGAATAAAACCAAGAATCACCTACCCAGCAAAACTGAGTATAATACTTCAGGGGAAAAAATGGAACTTCAATGAAATAGAGGACTTCCAAGCATTCTTGTTGAAAAGACCAGAGCTGAATAGAAAATTTGACTTTCAAATATAAGAATCAAGAGAATCATGAAAAGGTAAACAGGAAAGAAAAACCATAAGGGACTTATTAAAGTTGAACTGTTTATATTTCTACATGGAAAAATCATATTTGTAATTCATGAGACCTTTCTTAGCTTTAGGATAGTTGGAGGGTATGTGTGCTATGCATGTATGTGTTTGTATATGTTTTATGTATGTACATGTGTGTGTGCATGTATCTATTTCTATGTGTGTATATATGAGAGAGAGGGGATAATAGAAAGGATGGAAGATTGAGGGAAGGGGCAATCAGAAGCAAACACTTTGGTAGAGAAACAGGCCAAAGGAGAGAATAGAATAGAGGGTGGGACAGGATAAAGGGAAATATAGTTAGTCTTTCATAACATGACTGTTATGGAAGTGTTTTACATGACTACACATGTATAACCTATATCAAATTGATTGTCTTCTCAATGACAGTGAGTGGGGAGGGTGGAAGGGAGAGAATGTGGAACTAAAAGTTTTAAAAATGTTAAAAATTGTTTTTACATGCAAATAGAAAATAAGATAATAGATACTGGTCTATAGGATTATATCTTGCCCCGTAGGAAAATAAAAGGGAAGGAGATGGGTGGGGGGGTGATTCAAGGGAGGTCACATCGGAGGAAAGAATAATCAAAATACATGTTGTCCTGGTTAGGGGTAGGGGGGAGATGGGGAGAAAATTTGAAAATCAAAATTATGTGGAAATGAATGTTAAAAACTGAAAAATATATGTTGTTTTTTTTTTTTAAAGTGAGCAATAAAGGAAAAGGGAAGTTAAAAAAAGAAGGCAGGAATGTAAGTCAGGAGACATGGGTTCACATCTAAGTTCTTCTACTAACTAACCACATTACTCTGAGCAAGTCACTCATACTTTTTGTACCCAGTTTCCTCCGCTGTAAAATGAATCGATTCCATGTTTTTCTAAAAATCAATATGCTCGTCATTTCTTATAGCACAATAGTATTCCATCACAATCATAGACCACAATGTTCCTCAATTGACAGGCAACCCTTCAATTTCCAGTTCTTTGCCATCACAAATATAGCTACTAGATTAAAAGGTATACACAGTGTTAAAACACTTTGGGCATAATTCCAGATTGCTCTCTAGAATGGTTGGATCACTTCACAGTTCCACCAATGGTACATTAGTGTCCTAGTTTTTCCATATCTGCTCCAGCATTTGTCATTTCTTCCTTTTATCATTTTAGCCAATCTGATCAGTATTGCATTTCTTTAATCAATATTGATTTAGAGCATTTTATTATGTGACTATATGTAGTTTTGAATTTTTCTTCCAAAAACTGCCTGTTTATATACTTTGATCATTTATCCCCTGAGAGAATAACTCATATTCTTTTAAATTCAACAAAGTTCTCCATATATTATAGATATGAGGCTGTTATCCAAGAAATAGTCTATAATTCCTCACTCCCCACTCCCTGCAGTTTTCTGCTTTTCTTCTAATCTTGTCTACATTGGTTTTATTTGTGAAAAATCTTTTTAACTTAATGTAATTAAAAGTATCAATTTTATATCTCACAATGTTCTCTATAACTTGCTTATTCATAAATTCTTTTCCTATTCATAAAACTGATAGGGAATATGTTCCATGTTCTAATTTACTTATGATATCTTCCTTTATGTATGCATGTCATGTACGAATTTTTACCTTATTGTGGTAAATGGTGTAAAATATTGGTCTATACCTAGTTTCTTTCAACAATTTTAACAAATTCTTATCCCAAAAGTTTGAATCTTTACATTTATCAAATATTAGGTTACCATAATTATTTACCTCTGTGAATTTTATACCTATTCTATTCCACTGATCCACCATTCTACTTGTTAGCCAACATTAAATAATTTTAATAAACACTTTAATTTTCTTTTCTTTACTTTTTTATTTTACACTCTTTTCTTTACATTTTTTAAAATAATTCCTCTAATATTCTTAAGCTCTTCCAAATGAATTTTATTATTATTTTGTAGCTCAATAAAATAATGTTTTTTGGTAATATGATTGGGGTGGCACTGAACAAGTAGCTTAGTTTAGATAGCTTTATCATTTTTATTATATCGATGCTCAGCCCACTCATGAACAATGAATATTTCTCCAATTTTTTCTATCTGACGTTATTTTTATACCAATAAATATGTTTTTATAAAGTGTTTTATAATTATGTTCATATTGTTCCTGGGTTTGTCTTGGCAGGTATACTTCCAGATCTTTCATACTAAATAAGGTTATTTTAAATGAAATATCACTTACTATCTCTTCTTTCAGAGCCATGTTGGTGATATATAAAAATACAGATGATTTGTTGAGTTTGTTTTCTATCTTGAATTTTGTTAAAATTATTAATTGTTTCAACTAACTTTTAAGTTGAAACTCTAGGATTTTCCAAATAGAACTGCATTTCTTCTGCAAAAAGAGATAGTTTTATTTTTCTCATTGTCCATTCTAATTCCTTTAATTTCTTTTTTCTTTTCTTACTGTTAGCATTTCAAGTATAATATTTAATAATAGTGATGATAATAGAGATATGCCTGTTTCACTCCTGATCTTACTGGGAAAGCTTCTAGCTTATTCTCATTATATATATATATATATATGTGTAATGAATTTTTCAGAGGAAAATTCACTTATACCTACGCTTTCAAGTGTTTTTAATAGGAATGAGTGTTGTATTTTACCGAAAAGTTTTTCTGCAACTATTGAAAGAGTGGTATGATTTTTGTTATTTTTGTTATTGACATAATCAATGACGTTAATAGTTTCCTTACACTTATAGATTGCTTATTTATCTTTGAGATCAGATTGCTACCTCTGATTTTTTTACATTAGCTGAAGCATAATAGATTTTACTCCATTCCTTTGTTTTACTCTATGTGTATCTCTTATTTTTCAATACGTTTCTTATAAACAGCATATTGTCAAGTTCTGGTTTTTGACCCACTCTGCTATCTGCTTCCTATTTTATGGGTGACTTCATCCCATTCATATTCAAAGTTATAATTACTAGTGATATATTTCCCTCCATCTTATTTTTCCTCACTGTTTATCCTTCTTTGTCTCTCTTTTTACCCTATCCCTCTTCAAAAGTCTAATATACTTCTGACCAATGGCCTTCCTAATCCCCTGTGTGGGGGAATGTCCCAGACATCAGGTATTTCATGTTGTTGTTTTCTGAGTTCCATCTGGCGGCTGGCCATTGACTTCTTGGTTATTCCAATGTCCTGTAATCCAAGACCAGGTATTGTCACTGCTCCTCCTACTCACACCTTGTTCTATAAGTGCCCTCAGGTACTCCTCCCTGCCCCTGAGCCCAGATCAAGACTTCCCCACAAACCACCTCCACAGCAAACCTCTTGCCGCCCTCCCCTTCCCCCACCCAGCTTCAGCAGATTATGCCTGGAGGTCATGTACTTCACTGTACTTCACACAGGTGAAGGGAGAGGTCAGATCTTTCCTAACATTATCCTAAATTGTCTTAGGCCAAATGATTGCTTTACACTGATTTTTATTTCTGCAGCTCTAAAATTCATTTTGGAGTATTATTTTAAGCTACTGGGGAGGGGGAATTTGGGAAAGACAAGTAATTTCCTGACATTCCAACATCTTCTCACAATTCCTTCCTACCCATCTTTCATGGCACATTTCAAGTCAAATCTGTTTCATGAAACCTTTCTTTACCATCTAGTCCACATTTAAATGTTTCTACCACTTGACTCACAAATCCCTTAAATTTTAGGGAAAAATACATCTAGTTTGTAAAGCATGTTTTACTAAGGCATTTTCATCTGCCATTACATTACTAAAATTAATAATAGTATTTAGATACATACTACACGATGTGAGATTACAAAAACAGTATATATTTATTATATACCTACTATATACCAGTCACTAAGCTAACTTGGGAATTCAAAGAAAAGCAAAAGACAGTCCCCATATTCAATAAATATAAATATAAATGACTATATATAAACAAAATATATACAGCATAAATTGGAGATAATCTCAGAGAGGAGGCACTGGAATTAAGAGCAATCAGGAAAGGTTTCTTGGGGAAGGTAGGATTTTGGTAGAGATTTGAAGAACCCAATGGAATCTAAGATACAGATAAAGATGGGGAAAATTTTAATAGGAAAAGCCTTCCTTGGGACTCAGTTTTCTCATTTGTAAAATAAGGAAGTTGGATTAAAGGGCCTCTGAGATCCCTCCTAGCTCTATATATGGTCCTATGAAATTTGATATATCACAAAATGAAAGTGACCTCCAATATTGAAAAATAGTAATAATCCATTATATTAACTTTTACTCCAAGAGAGTAAATAGTCATCTTGTGCTTTGTGTATGAATCTATGGGCCAATCTTTTCTCTAAAGTTAGAGTCAGTTACTATAGATGCAGGGGCAGCATTCAAAATATTGTCGATCTTTTCAGTCAATCTTTTCTTCTATAACCCCTCTTTCCCCCAATCTTTGTAAAATTTGAAATTACTCACTACCACTGGATGGTGGATAATATCTTGACAAGTCATTTCAATTACAAAAAACTACCCATTAGATATTTGGCATTAAAAAAATGTGATTATAGCTCAACTTTTGAACTGCTGTGAACTAAATGCCTGTAGAAAAGGGGAATTTTTTTTATCAAGTCTCCAATGTATAAGTTGTCTGCTGAAACGTCCTTGGAAATTTAAAAGGAAACATATTTTTCTTTTATTTCTTATTCAATAGTTAAGATAAACATTTACTTTTTACTAAAGAACTATGTCTATTAGGGATTTTTCCTTCAGGGTGGTAGGGGAGAGGGGTGGTTGAAATGGGGCAATGTAGAGAAAGCACATGGTTAAATGAAGGCAAAATGAAGATAAGCAGCAAAGCAGACTCAGCAGTTAAGTCACTTGCTCATAGTCACACAGTTAATAGAAGTGTGTAAAATGTAAAATGTTTAACAATTCCAAAAAGTATTAGTAAAATGTATGCTCTGGTAAGCTCAGATCTGTAACTAGGAAAGAAGTGTGATCTTTTCAAAAAGAAACTATGAGAAGAAAGGTTATAACTCTATAGGAAACTATAGCTAAGCTGCAAATGAGTCAGTGGACTGAAACACAAAGTCAAGGAAGAGAAAAGCATAGGAACCAGGATAAATAGATAGCCAAGGTAGGTAAGTCAGCCACTGGTGATTGTCATGGAGATAGGTTGTGGCAGTTAAAGAAAGAAACCTAGAAGTCTTCATTGCCAACTTAGCCTAAAGACATAAGACTATTCTGAAATGGTCTGACTCAAGCAAGACTCAGGATGAATTAGTTTTATTCATTCCTAGGGAATAAATACAAGATGAGTTTAAATAGTTATTGAGAAGTCAAATATTAATTAGTAAGTTGCCTACTTGTTTGTAGTTCTTTAAATCTTGCTCTAGGGGCAGAGCCAAGATGGCGGAGTAGAAAGACACACATTTGGTAGCTCCGAACCCACAGCCCATGGATTTCCTCTAAAAAGAACTCCCAACAAATTCTGGAACAGTGGAAGCCGTGCAGCAACACAGTGAAGGAGATTTCCATTCCAGAGAGCCCTGAAAAACAGATCCCAAAGGTCCATCGCACCCTGGACAGGAGCGGAGCCCTCCCCTGCCCTGCGGAGCCCTGCCCTGCCCCGGCTGGCCAAGCAGGACTGAGAGGAGTGAGCAGATCCGAACAGGCATCAGGGACAGAATCTCCAGTGGCCACGAAGTTCCCTGCACCCACGGACTCGCAGGTCAGTGAGAGAGATGGGCTGAGAGGGGAGCGGGGTGTCTCTGGGACTCAGGCCCCCTCGGGAGGCAGCAGCAGTGGCAGCGACAGAGGCTGCAGGCGGCCAGAGGCTCCCAGAGCAGGCTGGAGCTCTGCAGCAGCTCCATTACAAAAGGTCTCTGCATAAACCCCCTGAAGGAACTGAGCCTGGGAGGCAGCCCTGCCCCCACCTGAGCACCAGCAGATAAGCTCCCATTAAATAGCAGCCAGGCCTGCTGCCAAAAGCCCTGAGGCTGGGGAGCAG
>JAQQSK010009449.1:0-13082 GCA_028658325.1 Potorous gilbertii | reverse complement strand
CTGGCAATGCGTCAACCTCATTGTCAATGTGTACATCCCTGGAAAGTACACTACCAAGGTAAGTAAACTTATCCACAGCATTCAAAACTTCTCCATTTGTTGTAACCAATGGTTCCATGTATGGATGGTGTGGTGGTAGCTGATGGAGCACCTGTGTTTTTTTGGTATTATTAGGTCAAAATTAGCACATGCAGCAGAGAATTGAGCCATGCTTTGTTGCATCTCAGCTTCAGAGGCTGCACTGAGGGCACAATCATCTGCAAACAGAAAATCATGCACCAACACTCTTTACACTTTGGTCTTGGCTTGTAGCCTTTTCAAATTGAAGAACTTACCATCAGTATGGTAGTTGACCTTGATGCCGTGTTTATCCTCATTGAAAGCATTTGACAACATGGCTGAAAACATCATGCTAAAATGCATGGGAGCAAGCACACAGCCCTGTTTCACTCCATTGGTGACTGGGAAGGCACAAGAGCATTGTCCACTATCCAGAAACTGGGCAAACATTCCATCATGAAACTGACATACAAATACTGATGAAGTTCTCCAGGCAACCAAATTTTGACATAATTTTCCATAAACGGTCACAACTACTAGTGTCAAAGGCCTTGGTCAGATCTACAAACATTGTGTACAGACCTCTGTTATATCGCACCTAGCTTAAAGGGTTGTTGTAAGCATCAAATGTGATAATATTTATAAAGTACTCAGCAACAGTGCCTGATACATAGTAGGCACTTAATAAATGCTTATTCTTCTTCCCCTGTTTTCCACTTACATCCTGGAACACCTTTGGGATGACCTTAAATATCTTGCCAAGCTTCTTTAGGTTGTTTTTACCCTCCACCTCACTCAACAGGGAAAGAAAAGGGGAAAAAGTGGAATTAAAGGGAGGGTAGATTAATGGAGAGATTAGTTTTAAACAAAACAAATTCTAACTAAAATTGTACAAAAATATAACATTTTTTGAGGTGATACACTCCTTCTTTCTGAGGGAATATCCATTAATTGGGGAGTGACTAAATAAGATTTGGTATATAAATGTGATGGAATACTATTGTGCTATAAGAAATGATGAAATAGGTGTTTGCAGAGGAAAAACTGTGAGAAGATTTGTATGAATTGATGCTTATCTAGATTCCATCCCTCCTCGAAATCTAGTCCAGGACCTTAGGTGGCCACATCTTAAAAGCCACATAGATGTGTTCTTACTGTGACTAGTGGTAGTGGTGCTGAAAGTGAGGAGGAGATCTCCCTTCTTTAGGTGACTTTATCTGCACATCAGCCCCATCAGAGCAGGTAGGATAGGTAATGTTGTCCCCAGTTTTTCAGATGAAGAAAATGAGACTCAGCAGTATTAAGTGTAGATGCTGACATTAATCTTTATGATATATAATACCAGGAGAACAATTTATACAATGACAACAGTATGGTAAAAACAAACCACTACGAAAGAATTTGAAACATCACCATTTTACAGCTGAGAAAACTGAGGCAAACAAGTTAAGTGACAACGGCTACACAACTAGCATCTGGGGTCAAATTTGAACTCGCATCTTTCTGACTCTAGGTCCAGGGCTCTGTGCACACTCCACCTAGCAACCTCATAGGGAGTTGATACTAAAAATCACTAGTCAAAATAAGCAAACACCAAAGCAGAAGTACCATGATGAATCTGTTATGAGAACGTTGAACTCCATATGTTGTCAGATTTGGTCAGCATTAGTTGGTTTTGTTGAACAGCTTTTTTTTCTCTTTCATTTTTATTTTTTGAGGGGGAAAAGGGACACTTGCTGGGCAGAAGGGTGGGTGGATGGTTGTACAGACTTGTTTGGAAATTAAGGTAACATAGAGATCAATTAAAATTTTTACGGGAGGCTTATGTAATTTTGTAAAATTATGTAAATTTTGTCCAGCCCCCTCATAAACTCGAAATAGCAGCTTGATATTAGACCTAGTTCACAGACTATATAGTAACTATGTCCCTAATCTAGTATATGATATTTGGACACAGGACTGTTGAACCTTGAGATAGAACTTAGGCCATTGTTACCAAGAAGCCTGCTGGGCAAAATAATGTTGTACATTAGATACCAAGCCTCTGCTGTGCCCCATAGGTGACTTGGAGTTTTGATTGCATTATAAGTTTCTGGTCCACTAAAGTGCCATGACAATCTATAATAAGACCATAACTCTAACCATGGGTGTATACTGCTTCCAGGGTTCACCACCCATGAATTTAACAGTGTTTATGGGTGGAGTGACACTGTGAACCAGAGATGATACATATTTGCTTTTAAAATAGTTGACCCATTCAGGGGTAAAGATAATCTATATCCACTCAGTCATCAAGTTTTGTCTAGGGCTTTCTTCACATTGTCACTTGAATCTATGTTATGTTCCTTTTTACTTCTTCTGCTATAGTCATCATTCTCCCAAGTTCTATTTATTATATTATCAGTTTTTCACACATTCAGTCTATCCTCCCTTCTATCACCAGATATTTTTTTAAAATAGCAGATTTTATGATTCCATTAGTTTGGAGAACTCCCTTTACCAATACCTGTCTTGACTGGCTTCACAATTAGTCAACTATTGAATAATCACTTACTCTGTGCTAGGCAAGGTGCTTAATTAAGCTCTAGGATGCAAGGAAAGACCAGTTCCTGCTTTCAGTGAGTTCACAGGTGTTGGAGTAATCCAAGACGTGAAGAGAGCCAGAAATAGGATGATGACCTTGTGAGTACAGAGAAGAGGAGAATCATAGGGAAGTGGCTAAATAAATTGTGCTAGAAGCATGTAATAGAATATTACTGTGATATAAGAAATGAGAAGCAAGGTTAACATAGAAAAATCTGGAAAGAATTGGAGTATGGTTGGTTGGTTTGTTGTCCTTAGTCTTTGAATAGGACCAAAATAACATCACCATGATAAATTGAAATTTCAGTGTGTTTGACTGTGGCTGATCAGACCAATATGAGCTGGGAATGCTCTACCACAGGTTGAGCACAGATAGTCTATGTGAAGATAGTCTATGTAAATATTTGGGGTGGATGTCCCAAGTTTGTGCATCCTATATTTACTTGTGCTGTCTCAATTCTGCTTTGCTCAAAGAGCACAGCACCCTTTCTGATGTGGGCACACCAGGCTGAGCAGTCCTGTGCCAGTGCCTCCCATGTTGCACAGTAGTGGACCCATACCATTTCACTATTATGCCTCAGAGTCCTGTGGTGACAGGCAAGTAATGAAGCAGCAGGTGTGGATATGCTGGGAATTGTAGTCACAACCCTGCATACAGGCTGCCCAGGCTGTAGGGTTGTTTCTCACTGGACGCAGGAATGGAACTCGGCAGCCCCAGTGTCTGAGCAGCCTTTTAAGTATTTGCACTGCTTAGCTCCTGGTGTGAGTGGGCACAGTGAAGGGGAGCGCTGTGAAGCTGGCCTGAGTTTTGCAATCAAAACTATTTTGCAATCAAAAGTAATCTAATCAGCAAGCTGATAGGCATGCCAAAAGGTGAATGACAGGCTCATGACAATGCAATTGCCATGAAAACGCAGGAAAACACCATGCCACCATCATCACTGCCTATGCTCCCATCTTGACAAACCCTGATGAAGTCAAAGAAGAATTTTATGAAGACCTAAAGTAAGACTTAAATGAATTGATGAAAGTTAAAGTAAGCAGTGTCAGAAAAATAACGCACATAGTTTTCTCCAACAATGTAAATAAAAAGAACAACCACACAACAATTTGTAATTTAATGTGGTGAAATTCCAAGGAAAAAGCTTTACTTCAAAGATGTTGGAAAAGATATGTTCCCATGTCCCTGGAAAGCCCCATCCTGTGGAACATCACGTGACATCAGATTTTTTTGGCATGTTTATTGTTTCTTTTCATAATCCTTTTTATAAAAATTCTTTATCATAAGGTATCACTTTGGAAATGGGGAAGAGGAAAGAGAAAGAGATACAGGGGGAAATATGTTCAAAATAAAACATCAGTAGACATCTTTTTTTTAAAAAGTGAAGAGGATGAATTTGTGAGATAAATCTCCATATACATACTGTATTCAGAAGGACTTGCAATCATTTTTCTCTTACAGTTAATTTTTAAAGGTCTGGTTGCTTCCAGCTCTTACTAACTCCTTCCCTATCCAAAGTATTTAGAAGTGAAAAATCCTTCAAAAACAGGGAAGCATGAGTTGTAACTATAAAGTAATGGAACTGATATTTTGTGTGTGGCTTGTTCAATCAGCTGTAATACTTTATAGTTGCACTGTGTATCATAGATATAGTTATTTTACTTGATAACTTTCTAACTGGTATTGCTGGTTTGGCCACTGTGATGAAATTCTCTTGAATATTGAATAAGCAGTAAAATAAATTATTACCACGTTATATGATAAACTTTGAGCTTTAAATGATTTTCCTGATTGAAAAGTAGCTGAAACTTTTTCATTTGCCTAGTACCTCTGAGACCTTGTGCAAGTTTCTTAACCTCCCTGGGCTTCAGTTTTTTCACGTATAAAAGGAGAATGCTTGGACTAGAGGGGTTCTGAGATCATTCTCAACTTAAAATCCTATGATTTTCAAATGACACATTCTTTTGACTAGATTTGAAAATTAAAATTTGAGGTCATTATTACCCAAGAAAAACATGGAGTAAGTATCTGTATAGAATTTGACAGGTGATGATTATAGTTTGCATTTATGTAACACTTGCTGTTGCAAAGAAGTTTATTTCTATCTTATTTGAGCCTGATATTCAGTCCTGTATTAACACAAATAGTAAGTGACAGAGCTGGGATGATTTTAATATTATTCATGTGCTACAAATCCAATGGTCTTCTTGTTATACCATGCTGCCTCTTCTGATATCTGTAGGAGCTTTTAATATCTTAGAACTATACCAAGTTTGGAAAATCCTATATATAACACCCTGTGTACTCAGAGTAGCCACTTGTCTGGTCGGCCAAGATTTTGAGCCTTAACTGAGAATTGTAAGTTTCAGTCCTGGAAGATAACAGGGCTATATCAAGATCTTTGAAGTGTGGAAGGAGTAGTATGGATCAGCAGGAGCTTTTGAATGATTGAAATGGAACAAAGCCAGGCATATTGTTTAGTGAGTCATTGGGGCACGGCTGAAGAAGCCAAGAGAGCGGCAGCTGCATGATGACAGACATTTGGGCTGGGTACTGATCATGGGCATTGATGCAGCTGAAGCTTCCCTTGCGCACCATTCTGCCTGTTGAAGTTAATATTGCAGGAGGAGTGTGACTGAAGTATTTTACAGGTATTAAGATACACATAGGGAATCCCCACCATAACATACTCAGCAAATGGTCATCCAGCCTATGCTTGAATACCAAATGTAAGAAAATACTTCAGAATACTCAGACTCCTATAAAATAGACATTAACTACAAGATGAAGATTACAGTTCTGTCAAGCATATTTCCAGTGGTAACTACTAATATGTATACTGTGTTAGACCATGACCTCCAACCCCTCAACTTCTTATTTCTTTCTTAGGCCATTACTCTTGCAATAGCTACACTCTCCTCTCTTCCCTGTCTTGCCATCTTGGTAAACCCAGTTCAGTTCTAGAAATATGGAGCTGAATAAGTCTGTGCTCTTAGTGAAAAATTAGTGAAATCAGCACGCACCTAAAATTCCAGAAAGATTTCTGCAAGAAAAGTTGAGAAAAATATCTCTGCCCCAAACTGGGAGACCAAATCCTTCCAGAACCATCCCCCTTTCTCTAACTCTTACTGGCAACAGTGACAAATCTGTGACTCAAGTTCAGTGGATACCACATTATTCAGAAGTTTCTCAGTATCTCATCCTGCATTAGACTTCCAAGTACAGTCCCTAGCCCTCTCCATATAATACATCATCTTCATATGCCACTTTGGGGCAACTTTAATTGTTAAGTAGCTTTTTTCCTATTTGACTCTTTTCAACAACCCTCTGTTCCTGGTTTAGCCCAGTGGGATCACAAAGAACAAACTTTTTACACAAGGCAGTCCTTAAAATATTTGAAGATAGCTCTGTTCCCGGGCCTTCTTTCCTTTCGGCTAAACATTCCCAGGTCCTTCAACTGATCTTCATCTTTCACTGACTTTAGTTTTCTTCCCAAGAAGCTACTGGACCTGGTGCTTCAAATTTCTTTTACCACTATGTTTTATCTCTGTCTATAGATAGAAGAAATTTAACTCTAGTTTCTATGTTAGGTGTTTATTCTAACTTTTTATTTTGTCTTTAGCAGTGCCCTTCTTTAAAAATCCCATAATTGATCATGACTAAGCCTTGTCAATTCTGCCTTCACAACATATCATCTGACATTGCCACCAAACTGGTGCAAGGCTTCATCACCTCAGGCTTATGAACTATTACAATGGCCTGCTGTTTAATCTCCTTGCTTCACGTTGTTCCCCACTGCAGTCTGTCGTCCACTCAGCTATCCATGTGATCTCCCTAAAGTTCAATTCTGAATATGTCACCCTCTTCCTCCACTCAGTAAATCCAGTAGCCCTCTGTTAGTCCTAGGATCAAATATGAAATCCTCTGTTTTACTGTAAATGTCCTATTTGTACATATTTATTTACTTGAAGTCTCACCCTCAAGAATATGAACTGCTTGAGGATAAGCAAGTTTTTTCTTTCTTTATATCCCCAATGCTTTGCATAGTTTCTGGCACATAGGAGATGCTTAATAAATTCTTGTTGTTGATCAAGGTATATAAAGAGATCTCTGCCTTAACATTAGGAATTTTTCTAAGCAGGGACTCTGAGCTGTTAAGTTTCTATTAGTAATTTGTTGTCTTATAAATTCATATCATAGTACGTGTAAAAATATATAATATTATTTAATAATATATAAAAACCTATCATTTAATATTATCAACACAGACCAGGGTGCCATTTTACCTCTTGCTTAGAAATGACTTTATTGTTATGATCCTCAGACAAATTACTGCCTCTGGGGAAGAGGATTGTAGTTTGTCCTTCATGCTTTATTCTAGAAGAGGACCATGACATCAGGGAGATGATGTCATGACTTGAACTGAATTGGATTTGGGGGAGGGAGGGCTGTGCAAAGTCACCATCACTTTTCTTCTCCTGAGCCATCTGGGTCTAGTGGGCAGATATAGATCAAGATGCCTGGAGATGGCCCAGGGAGGTAGATAGAAGTGATGAACAAATCCCCTTAATAGCCAAGTAGAAGGAGAAAACTTGTCTGGAGGGATTCAGTTCCTTCCTCTTTTCTTGTTGAAGGTAAGCAGAAGAGGTTTCAGTTTTTTGCACAGTGATACGTGCTGGATTACTTATAGAATCACTGTTTTCCTAAACAGGCAATAGCAGCCATGTTCTCCTTCCTAGGATCATGGATTTAGAGTTAGAAGGGCTTGTAGAGGGCACAACCTTAGATCTCCAAATAGAGTTGCAAAAACCTATATCTAAGATTGTTATTTGTAATTAGGTAGCTTATAAGAAAGATTGGGGTAGACCTGAGTATGATATACTTAATAAAGTAAAACCATTCAAGCACAGCTAAAAGAGTAATTATACAAATGAAGTGCAAGAGTAAGAACCAATACAGAGAAATTAGATGGGAGAGGGGACCTGTTTGTTCTGGAAATCTACTTTCATTGGGAATAGGTTCAAGAGGGAAAAATACATATACTTTTAGAAGAGTATAAAAGTCTTCTAAATTTAGACAGAAATAAAACAAAGGGAATAGGGAAGGAGGAGAGGACAAAGGAAGGATCTTTAGAGAGGAGGGGAAGGGAATAGGTTAAAAGGGTGATATAGAAGACTGTTTAGATCTATGGGAACGGGAGGATAAGGGAAGAATTGATGGGTGGGTAGGTTAAAGTAATAGGACAAGGTAGGGGAGTTAGGAGAGAGGAAAGAAGATAAACATGAAAACAGATTAGGAGTAAACCCTTAGGGAAAGTATATGTTTGTATATGTATGCATATATCAATATACGCATGCTTAATTATAACCCTGGGGGGAATGGAAGGAGGAAGGGGTGGGGGGGACGAACAAAGTAAAAGTGTACAGTAGAGAACAAAAGGAAACCTATAAGGAAGCAAAGAGAAGATAAACACCTTTCAACAACATAACACTCAGCATTTAACATACAGACTTTATTAAAATGGAAAACTATTGCTGTGTATTCTGAATTCTCTCCTATGTTCTACTGTGCACATGATGGTTTTTTTTCTTATTTTATATTTAAAATTTAAGTGTTTCTTTTTCTTATGGACTTGTTTTGCTATTTGTCTAAATTCTTTTAAAAAATCGAATAGAGTTGCAAATGCTGACACCAACTTATGTACTAGAATTTCTGACAGTAGTAGTTAGGTGAGAATAATGGGTTATATTTCATCATATTTGGTGGTGATTATTTCTGTAATTCTTTTAAAAATTAAAATAAATTTTAAGATATGTTGGCATAAATATTTGTGATTTCATCTATGGGTGCCCCCTCCATTAATACAGATTGCATACTTGTAGTGCCTTAGTACATGTTTTATGAGCTTCTGTGGCCCTCAAAATCCATCAAGAGATAATTAAGCCTTTTTTTTTTTTTAATTCTAGCTATGCTAGTTCTTTAGTAAAATTCAGGGAGTCTCTCACCAGATCCTTAGTTTTGAAGTCTTTCCCAGATAGAAGGATCTTGTAGAACTTGTTTTGTAAATAACATCCAGGGACATTTCTTTGTTATATTTCTTATCAGGTTTGAAAAGTAGCTAGCAGTTTTTATTTTTCAGGTAGTAGGATATTTAACATCTAGCAGAAATGGAAATGTTCTGTCTCTGGAATCTTTCCCCTTCCAGATATGTGTGATTTCCCCCCCACCCCCCATCTTTTTTAATAGTTAAACCCAATATAACCTAAATGCTTTAAACTGGCGTTTATAGACTCATCAGTTACTTGACTAGGGAATAAATGATTAGTACCAATTCCTTTTCAGTGATAATTCTTTTAGTTTTATTATAGTTGATCTAGCACAGGCATGATAACCTATTATATATGCAGAGAGATTTGAAGATGCTTGGAACTTTCAGAGAAAGGGAGAAATGATAGATAACAATTATATAACTTTCATTAAAAGAAGGTGGCAATTCAAAACTGTTACCAAAGCTCTTAATACGTTGTTTATAAACTTTAATAATTGCAGTGTTCTGTGTGGCTGTGAGGTAATGTATGAAAGTGTATTTGTATTTTAAAGATTATTGTGTCATTTGTAGAAATTGTGTCATAGTGAAGAGAGCACTGGATTTGGAGTCAGTAAATTTAGGAGCACACTCAACTCTGACACTTGCCGAGTTTGGTTTTGAGGAGTTTGGTGAGGGGCCGGTTTTTACTGAGCAATTCTGGGTTTGGATTTTATTTATTGAGCAATACTCCCACATTTTCTTAATTTGTAGAGAGGGGATAACAATTGTACTATTAACCTTACAGGGATCTCATGAAGATCAAATAGATAATGTATGCAAAGTGCTTTCTAAATCAGAAGGCATTATATAAATAGGCAGTTATTAATAGTGAATGATAGGATATATTAGAAGTATTACTTGTTGGGTAGGTACAGGAAGGTATGAAATTCTACTATATGTTATATTAGCTTTTACGAAAGGATATATTCGCTATAATTCCAGGCTGACGTTTTCAAGGATTGACCTACTTAATCATCATTAATGAAAGACCTGGTGTAGATTAATCTTGTGGTGTAGCACATCCCCTTTGTAACATAACTTTTATTGGAGTAGGAATGAATGGGAATGAATGAGTGGAGTAAGAATTTATACATAAAATTACAATAAATATTAAAGATGACATCTTTTAATGTAAAGATAAAAAATAAGAGGTATTTCCTACTATCATTTCTTTTAGTAAATAAATATAAATTCTAGGCATACTTAGCAAAATAAAACGTAGCTTTAGTTGCCAAATGCCAGTATTAAAAATGATAACATTTCTATTGTAAAATTTTGGAAACTGTTGTGTATGCTTCTACTAATTTTTTTGTTCTGCTGTTTACTTAGCATTTACTTCCTGAAGGGCATTGTAGAATGTAGTTTACAAGGATTTGAGAGTTGTAAGTCATTTTAGTTTCTTAGAACCTACTGTTAGACTCCTTTGAAAATGGTATCTCAGTAATGTGAGCCCTCCCTCCAGTGAAGCATATCACATCCTATGTAATTCTTGTGTGTGTGTTCCCATGAGGTGTCCAGCCAGTATGCCAGCAGCCTTTACCCTTCCTTCAATTCTTCTGAATACCAGTGGAACATTTGAGCTGTCCATCTGTTATCCATTTAAATATAGGGAAGTTAAATAAGACAGCAGAATGTAAGAGACATCCAGAGATTATAGTTGAAGAGACCTTTTGAGAGATTTCTTGCATTTGCTCAGGGGAGAGAGGTTATGAAGGTTGGAAGAAGTAAGGTTGTTGTTGTGAAAGTACAGAAGATGAGATAGGTGCAAAAAATGTGGAGACATAATTGACTGTATTTGGTGACTGGATGGATAATGAAAGTAATCTTGACTAGAATTTCAAGTATGGTAGAGTAGGAGGGTGGCATTACTGTGAATAGAGGTAGGGGAAGGTAAGAGGCAGAACAGGTTTGGAGGGAGTGGGTAGGTAAAATAATGAATTCATTTTGAACTTGTGAAATACTGATGAGAAATCTAAGGGGAGATATCCTTTAGGCACTTTAAAATCAGCATCAATATCTTATAAGGGAGGTCAAAACTAGAGGTACAGATTTGAGATATCTGTATAAGTGGAGTCAAATTTAAATTAGAAGTGAGGGTCACTAAAACATACATAATTATCACTGCTGCTTCATATTAACTTGGAAAATCATAAATTAACATTATCTGTTTGTTATATTGTTTATTTTGTTAAATACTTCCCGTTTATATTTTAATCTGGTTCTTGCTGCTGAAACATGGCCTACTAGCCTGTGTTGATGTCTCCAGTCTACACAGAGGTTGTTAAAGCCAGAGAACTAAATGGAATTGTCGAGAGCATACAGAGAGATGAGAAAATGACTAAAGGAAGAGTCTTAGGAAACACCTGCATCAAGGATTCAGTAAGAAAATGAGCCAGTGAAAACTACAAAGAAAAAGCAATTAGGGAAGTAGGAGAACCAGGGGAAAATGGTATTTCTGAAGGTGAAGAGAGAGAATACTCAGTAGGAAGAGTTATGGTGTCAGAAAGCTGCAAAGAGGACAGTTGTTGAATTTAGTTATTGGGAAGAAATTGATGACCACTGAGTAGAATGTGGGAAATAAGGTATAAATTGGTAATAAAGTAAAGGAATCAGATATAAACAACTTTTTCAAACATTGTAAATGGGGTAGAGAGGATAAGGAACAGCAGCTGGATGGACTAGAAGAGTTACGGGAAGGCTGGATTTGTCCCTATTTTATTTTTATATATACACACACACACACACACACACACATGTATATGTGTGTGTGAATGTTTATATACATATACCTATATATTTGTACACACATGTGTATACATATGCACAAACATATTTTTGTGCATGTGACCAAGATAGAAGCTCCTGTAGACGAAACTCACCTGCCTCTGCAGATAGGCAGCTTATAATTTTAAAGAATGCCTGAAACACAATGGTTAAATGACTTGCCCAAGGTCACACAGTGAATATGTATCAGGTTGAACTGAGGCTTTCATTACTGAGACCAACTTGTCAGTATTTCAAGTTGCCTCTTCATATTTAAGGACTTCCGTCCCTAGGTGTTCTCAAATCACCAGCCTTTTGGCTAGGAGCTGAACATGCTAACCAGTTGTGCCATCCTGAATCGCAACTATTCAGTGCTGATGGAGCCATGTTGATTAGTGATAAGGACATGATCCTAGAGAGATGGGCTGAACACTTTCATAGTGTTTTCAACAGACTATCATCAATCAGTGCTGAGGCCATTGACTGTTTACCTCAGGTTGAAGTTAATCTCTCCTTAGCTGAACTTCCAACTGAAGAATAGGTTTTGAGGGCCATTAGGCTCCTTTCATGTGGCAAAGCACCTGGTACTTATTCTATTCCAACTGAGATTTACAAGGTAGGGGGACCATTGCTGATTCAAAAGCTGACTGAAATTTTCCAGGTTACATGGCAAGAGGAGGTTATCCCCCAGGAGTTCAAGGATGCTTCCATTGTCCATCTCTGTAAAGGTAAAGGAATAGATTGTTCTGCAGCAATCACAGGGGTGTCTCTTTCTTAGTCATTGCTGGCAAAATTCTTGCCAGAGTCCTCCTTAATAGACTGAGCTTTCACCAAGGTGGTCATATACCTGCGAAGCCAGTATGGCTTCAGAAAGGGCCAGGGAACAGTCGATACAGTGTTTGCTGCCCAACAACTCCAGGAAAAATGCCAGGAGCAGAACAGAGGTCTTTACACAACGTTTGTAGATCTGACCAAGGCCTTTGACACCGGTAGTCATGAGGACTTATGGAAAAATTATGTCAAAATTTGGTTGCCTGGAGAACTTCATCAGTATTTGTATGTCAGTTTCATGATGGAATGTTTGCCCAGTTTCTGGATAGTGGACCATGCTCTTGTGCCTTCCCAGTCACCAGTGGAGTGAAACAGGGCTGTGTGCTTGCTCCCATGCATTTTAGCATGATGTTTTCAGCCATGTTGTCAAATGCTTTCAATGAGGATAAACACGGCATCAAGGTCAACTACCATACTGATGGTAAGTTCTTCAATTTGAAAAGGCTACAAGCCAAGACCAAAGTGTAAGGAGTGTTGGTGCATGATTTTCTGTTTGCAGATGATTGTGCCCTCAGTGCAGCCTCTGAAGCTGAGATGCAACAAAGCATGGCTCAATTCTCTGCTGCATGTGCTAATTTTGACCTAATAATACCAAAAAAACACAGGTGCTCCATCAGCTACCACCACACCATCCATACATGGAACCATTGGTTACAACAAATGGAGAAGTTTTGAATGCTGTGGATAAGTTTACTTACCTTGGTAGTGTACTTTCCAGGGATGTACACATTGACAATGAGGTTGACGCATTGCCAG
>JAQQSK010009448.1:0-13082 GCA_028658325.1 Potorous gilbertii | reverse complement strand
ACAGTGGATTGCATGACAGGATATAGTCAGGAGGGAGAGGTAAGGAGGAAGGGAATTCTGGACCTGGGAGCCAACCAATGAAAATTCATTATAGTAAGGAAAACCTTAGTTCAAAATTAGCCTCAGACACCTAACTAGCTGTGTGATCATAGGTAAGTCATTTAACCTCTGTCAATGTTTCCTCATTGGTAAAATGGGAACTATAATAGCACTTACCTTATCTTAATAAGAAGTTACTTTTTCAATGTGTTCAGAATCTGGCAGGCCATACTAATTTGGTAGAAAGGAGTATGAAGTAACCAATAACTGACTACTGCTGTCTGTCGTCTGAAAACCAGCCTTAGTTTAGAGATAATTATGATGAAATTGGTTACAAGATGGTAGCTTTGGATGACACCCTAGTTCTTTGTACATAATAATTAATAAATATTTTTTCAAAGATTTCATTCCCTCAACAAATCTTAAAGACCATCTTTTAAATTATAGATGAGTGTAGTAAGATGTAGTTAAAGTACCCACACTAATAAAATCCCAGTTCTGTTACTGAAATACTTCAGACAAATTCAAGTTCAGGTCATCTCCTGAGTCTCAACTGTAGTGTATGTGCTATCTCAGATGATGGTTTGGTTAATGAAATCAGGAATATAGAATTTGTACTAAACTTTTAGGTAGACAATCATAAAGCATCATAAACTCCTTTTGAAAATATCCTTCGGAGTCAAAGGGTCCACTGCTACATGTCATATTTGTTACCCACCGGATGCTAAGAGCCAAACCTCAGGGGTTATCAGAATCATGGAATATCAGAGCAGAAAGTCATTTCAAAGTTAACCAATCCAACTCCCAAAGTGAATGGAAATCCTCTCTACCATAGTTTCAGTAAGTTACCCAACCCACATCCTATTGCACTTTGGTATAGCACTAATCTAGGGAAATATTTCTTTATGTGAAACTTGAATTTGTCTCTTCTATCTACTTTTAATTTCTAGAAAAAAAAGTCCAATTGCTCCTTCAAATGGAAACCTTTCAAACATCAGAAGATAGGCATCATATCCTCCACCAACCACCTGAGCCTTCTCCAGCAACATTTCCTCAAATGATTTTTATATGCCACAATTTTTGCAATCAAGAGGCCTTTTCCAAATTGATGAACACCCCTCTAATTTCCAATTTTTAGCTACCACAAACAATTGCTCTAAATATTTTTTGTATTAATGTATAAATTTTATTTAATTTTTTTCTTTATGTCTTTGGGATATAGAGCTAGCATTGGTATTGCTGGATCAAAGAGTATGAATAGTTTTATAGCCTTTTGAAAGAGTTCCAAATTATTCTCCAGAATGATAGAATCAATTCACAAGTCTACCAACAGTGCATTAGTGTTCCACCTTTCCCACATGCCTTCCAACATCTAACATGTTCCCTTTTTTTGATTCTTTAGCCACTCTGATATGTGTGAGGTGGTACCTCAGAGTTACTTTAATTTGCATTTCTCTGATCAATAGTGATTTAGAGAATTTTTATATGACCATAGGTAGCTTTGATTTCTTTGTCTGAAAATTGTTCACATCTTTTAAGCATTTTTCTATTCTGGAATAACTTCTATTTTTTGTAAATTTGACTCAGTTCTCTATATATCTGAGAAATGAGGCCTTTATCAGAGATACAGGTTGCAAAAGATCTCCCCGCTCCAGTTTTCTGCTTTTCTTATAATTTTGGTTTTATGGGTTCTGTGTATGCGAAACTTTTAATATTTTATATAATTAAAATTATCTATTTTATATTTTGCAATGTTTTCTATAGCTTTTTGGTCCTATAGTCTTCCCTTATCTGTAGATCTTACAGATAATCTATTCCATGCTTTCTTAATTTCCTTATATCAACCTTTATGTGTAAATTATGGACCCATTTTGTCCTTATCTTGATATTCGTTGTGAGATGTTGGTTTCTGCCACATTGTTTTCCAGTTGTCTCAGCAGTGTTTGTCAAATAATGAGTCTTTGTTCCAAAAGCTTGGGTCTTTGGGTTTATCATATTCTAGATTACCATGATCATGTACTGTGATGTAACTTGTACCTAACATATTCCACTAATCCAGCACTTTATTTCTTAGCCAGGACAAGATTGTTTTGATAGTTACTCCTTTATAATACAGTTTGAGATCTGGTATAGCTAGATCACACTTTACACACACACACACACACAGACACACACACACTCATTGATTCTCTTTAAGGTTTAAAATAGTTTATGTTCATTTTCTGATTTAAGTTGCATACCCCTAATGAATGTTAGCACTTAGATATATCATTATCCCCACTTAATACATTAAATTACATGTTAGGAAAGTGACTTGTCCATAGTCACAAAGCCCATAATTGTTAAAGCAGAATGTGACCTTGGAGTTATCCTCAACTTCTCAATCTCCTTAAGCCCACATATCCAACCAGTTCTTATTCTGCCTTCAAAACATGTTTATCATTTATCCCTTTCTCTTCATTTAAAACAGACACTACCACCCTAATTTATAACCCTGACACCTATCTCCAGGACTGATATGATAGCTTCCTAATCAGTTTCCCTATCTCATCTCTCGTGTTCCAATCAACACTAAACACGGCTGCTAAAATGATTTTCCTAAAACTCAGATTTGTCCATGTCACCCTACTATTCAATAAGCTCTAATGGTTCCCCATTGCTTTAGTATAAAGGTCAAACTCCATTGTTTTGGCTTTTAAAATCTCTCACAATTTAGCCTTGACCAACCTTTTCACATTATTCCCTTTCCACAATCTATGATTGTAGCAAACTGTGTTCTCTCTGTTCCTTCATAAATATGCTTCATGTCTGACCTCTGACTTTCTGCACTGACTTCCTACCCTCTGCCTAGCACACTTTCCCTATGCAACTGAGCTTCAAAGTATCCCTTCAAAACTTAGGTAAAAAACTATCTTCTTTATGAAGTTTTTCATGATCTCCCCAGGAACTAGTGTATCTCCACCAAATATTTTGCATTTATTTTACATATGTGTGTGTGTGTGTGTGTGTGTGTGTGTGTGTGTGTGTGAGTGTGCGGTGTCTACCCATCCTCCTCCCCCACTTACCCACTTCACTATGAAGTGTTAAGTCCTTCAAAGCAGGGATTATCTTACTTCTGTTTCTATCCTCACTTGACTGGAAAATATTACAACTTTGATAAATACTTGTTGATTGATTGATTTCCTGACAGTAGAATATAAGGCACCCTTTCTACCTCACTGCCTCTCATAAGCAAAATGAATGATTGATTTGGAACTAATGCTCCAAAGAGCTCTTTCTGATACCTTAAATATTCTAATAGAATTGCTTGGAATGGGCTCTCCTTCCAAAGCAGAGATAAAAAGTGGAAGAAACTTCTGTTTCAAAAAACTGAAAGTTGGCCTTTTGGGTCTCACCCACTTTCAAAGACCTCTTGGACTAATAATTGTGGGACCAGCCTGTCTTTGTCTTTTCTATATAGTGCTTAGGAGCAAGAACAGGAAGAAAAATCATACAACTGTTGACATGTTTCCTCAGAAACCATGGGAGACTAGAGCTTGGGTTGTCTTTTTCTTTGAGCATATACAGAGCTAGGAATAACTGCCTGGGAAATGTCAAAGTCTACCCGGGGAAAAGGTACCAGAATAACTCATAAGCTACAGACTTTGTTGCTTTGGGAAAATGCAAGATGATGTCCCTCAAGTTTTGAATGGAAGCAACAAAATACATTTACTCCATTAAAAATGTTACCACTAATGTGTGACTTTTATAACGCTTTGGGAAAAACAAGTTTGACATCCAAAAGGACAATGGATTGGAGTAGGAATAGGCTTGAAGCAGCTAGGGAATACAATGGATAGAGTGTTGGGCCTGCAGTCAGGAAGACTCATCTTCCTGAGTTCAAATTTGCCTGCAGACACTATATGTGTGACTCTGGGCAAGTCACTTAATCTTGTCTGCCTCAGTTTTCTCATCTGAAAAATGAACTGGAGAAGAAAATGGCAAGTCATTCTAGTGTTTCTATCAAGCAAATCCCAAATGTGGTCACAAAGAGTCACATATGACTGAAAACCGACTAAACAAAAAAAGGGAGACTTGATCCAGGAAGATCAAACAGAAGACAATAGTCCACATGTGAGATGATGAGGGTTTTTACCAGGATAGAAAACCTAGGATTTTTCTGGAACAATTGCAATTGGCTCTTTCAAACTCTCATTTTCATTCCTGGATCTGTTAATGCTTTCTCTCCTCTTCTATCGAAACCTTTGATTTCATCAATGTGGGGAATTCCTAATTAAGAAACTCATTGCCAATATGGATCAATAATTATTCTATTAATTACAGTCATAAAGAGTTGCCTAGGGCCCCAAGAAGTTATGCAGTTTGACCAGAATAGCACAGCCTATCCATCTCAGAGGCGGAGCATTAACCCAGGTCTCCTCGATTCCAAGGCCATCCATTAATGATGGTCTTAGCAAAATTATTCTCTTTTTTCTGTTGGGAGTACGATCAATAGTTCCATTTTCACAAAATGAAAAACAATGAAAAATTTGGGAAGTTATAACCTTTTCATTCCAAATCTCTTCTGGAGGGAAAATTTTCTTTCTACTTTCCTGTTCTTTCTTTGCTGCAGGCATAAAGCTTACTTTGAAGCCATATTAGTTTGTACAAAAGGAAAACATTACTATTAAAGATGAACATTGGGAAGATTATCAGCTGATATAGAGTTTCTTCATATTCAGGTTTCAAATTTCAGCATTTATGACTTAACAAATACATCAGAGATGTGTGTTTTGACTACAGTTGGAGTGTGCCTTACTCCAGTCAGTTTAATGGGTAAGCACATCTTCTACTTGCTAAAGTGAGCTTGTCTCTGAACAAGAATGAGGCAGCTTTCTTCTACAGAGTAGCTTTTCAGTTCTGTGTGTGCACTGAGGCCTTTGGTGCTAGAAGTCATGTCCTTTCTGATGTCAGTGGTGATCAGGAAGTAGCCAAGAGGTGAAGGGGGTGGGTGTCTTGTTTCCTGTCTATTGCTCCTTGTGAAAGGGTCATTCATATAGTCTCTGGGTGATCGATCCCATGAGGGTCAAATCAGGCTCAAAGTAAAGTGTATTATGGGTAAGACCTCATCCTGATATCTCACTAGCTATAGAAATCTTCTTTTCAACTAGTCTTTAAGCACTAGAAACACTTCTGTCATTGAGCTGGCTACCAACATGGTTTAGCAATTTTGAATAGCAATAGATTACAGGGGAAACCATGTCACTTAAAAGAAGATAGCTTTCAGACCCCCTCCTCCACTGATGAAATGTGGCTAAGTATGATCAATGCCAATCTCTCTCTGTGAAAGGCTTTTTTTTGGTGAAGTGGCTACTCTTCTGCATAACTAGGGACATTGGGTGCCTATACATACAAAATTGAAAGACATATTTTTTTTTTATTTTTGACTCAAAGGGAAGAAGCCTGCCAATAAAATCAAAACTTAGGTAATTGCTGTTATTCCTTATTTGTCTTTATCCCTCAAATATCCAGTGAATTAACATGCTTGCTCCACCAAAAACAAATAATAAAGGATGTGAACATTTCCATGTAATTGAAAAAATATATATAGCATGAAAAGTAACATCATTGACTTTTCTTTTGCAATTTTGGTCACCTTCCTCCACTGCCCACCTTTACAAATACTGCTCCAACTGATAAAAACATTTAACTTGGAACTCAAGGTTTTATCTTGAAAAACCTCAGAGTTTCAGACTTCAAAGAGACTCCAGAGTCTCCCTAAACCAAGAAATACCAGGGAGAGAACTGCCTTGATAGCACTCTCCAACAGCCTGGGCAGTCCTTTCTTAAAGACCTACAAGGATAAGAAAGTGGCTACCCCCACCCCAAAGTCGATCTCATTTTGGACTGCTCTCATTGCTAGTAAGATATTGTTTTGATTTGTCCTTGCCATCTAGCACACAACTTCTACTAATTGTTCTTCTCCGCTCATGGTCCAAGAGGAAGTCTAATGTAGTTCTAAGGTAGTATCTAATGATAGTTCTGCCTTTTCTTTTCTTGAAGATGCCTAGTATAACCCTTCCAAAATCCTCTCCTTTACCACAGTTCCCCATTACCTCCAGTTCCATCAACTTATCTTTACACTACATGATCTCAAAGCTGTTCACCATCTTTTTTCCTCTTTTCTGGACATGCCCTTGCTGATTAACATTCTACCAAAAATGATACTCAAAACTAAGTCAAAACTCAGGAGATGTTCATACAAGTGTTGATGAGAGTGGGATGATCCAGCACTGTGTCTGTTCCTAATCAGAGCCAAAGCATTTTACATGATTTCTTGACACGTCCTTAACTCATATTGAACTTACTCTCTGCCAACAGTCCCGGATTTTTTTTTTTTTGGAGAAAGGGCAATCTGTCTAACCATATCACTCGTATTTTTGGAAACTAAATGTTAGACTTTATACTTATTCATATTGTCAGTTCAAAACAAGTGAACAAGCATTTATTAAGTGCCTAATGGGCACTCCATTAAGTGCTAGGGATACAAAAATAAGCAAAAATACATTCTCTGTCCTCAAGGATTTCACATTGAGGAGACAACGTACCAAAAAAAACCCCAAACAGACAATGAACGTGCATGCTAAATACAAGATAAATTGGATAGATTCTAAGGGAAGACCCTAGCATTAAGGGGGATCAGGAAAGGCTTTATGAAGAAGGTAGGATCTTAGGTAAAACTTAAAATATTCCAGAGAATCTAGGAAGTAAACATGATGAGGGAGAAAATTCTAGGAAGGAATAGAAGTCAATTAAAATGGACTTCTGCCCAATGCCCTTCCTAAAATATGGTGCATAGAACTGAATATAATACTTTGAATGTGGTATTAACCACAGTACAGAGAGATCATCATCTCCTATTTCTGAATGCCATGACTGTTTGAAGTTTATGATTATATTAACTTACTTGACTGCCATATCAGCTGTTGGCTCAAAAATCATCAAGTCTCTTTTTTTCTTCAAATGACTTGACTTCCCTATCTTGTGATTGTGGATTTGATTTTTTTTCCCACACAAGTGTAAGATGTCATATTTTCCCATTAAATTTCATCATCAGGTTTATGACCATCAACAACTTTTTAAATGCTGGGTCTGTTAGCCAGTTTGTTATCTAACCCTCCAATCTTAATGTCATCTGTAAATTTAATAAATATGCCATCTGTGCTTTTATCTAAGCCACTAATAAAAATGCTAAATAGCACAGGGGCAAGCTCAGATCCCTGGGAACTTCATCGAAGACCTCTTTCCAAGTTGACACTGAACCATTAATGACTACTTACTTTTCATACTTATATAATAAAAGTTTTCTCTTTACCTCAGTTTATTACTTGCAAAAAGAGGGGAATAATTATTGTCCATCTCCTGTGGATATTTTACATGTAAATTTCATTACTTCTTAGGAAAGAGAATTTTTGTATTTTTTAAAATTTCTCCCCCCAAATTTATTAATTTATTTGTTTTCAGTTAACAACAATCACTTCCATAAGTTTTAAATTTCCTCCCTCTCCCTCCTCTCACCCCTCCCAAGTTGACATGAAATCTTACATGGGCTCTTATACATACAATCTTATACATTCTTATTTAACTAATTTCACATTAGTGATGTTGCATAGAAGAATTAAAATGAATGGGAGAAACTATGAGAAAAACTATTTTTTTGTATTTTTTTCTGTCCTACTAAGACGTTTGTTTTCAACATTCCATTCAGGAAACTGAATGAGCTTAGGACAAATAATGCCAATTGAAGACTGGAGTCCACAAAATTTGCCTTATCTTGAGAGAGGCTCTGGCTCTGGGCCTTATGTCTGACTCATCCATAGTATCTCTAAAAATTGTATATTTATGAAGGTGGCATGGGCTGGTGGACAAGGTATTGGAGTGGGAAATATAACAGATGAGTTATCAGCTCATCGTCTTCACTGTTTTTCTGAGTGTCCTTGAATAAAGTATTTGTCCTTAGCTTCCTCATCTGTCAAACAGAGAAAATGTGCCCCCTTCCAATTGCTAAGATTATCATTAAAAGTGAACCATTTAATATTTACAAAAGGTAGTGAGCTATAAAGAGAGAGGTAGCATGTGATTATTTTAGTGACCCTTATAATTAATCCTCAGATTATTTGACATTGGTAGGAAAGTAAGGGATCATCATGGAAACAAGGGAGAATGATGTTAGGAAGACATTCATGGTGGGGAGCACAGGAGGATGTAGGGAAGGGAAATATGTTTGGGGCTTTAGGATGGTATACACAGATGAAAAGTATATTCCGAAGTGCTTTCCTTCAGGCATAGAAATGTGCCTATAATTTCTTATCTGTAAATTAAACACAAATAACCACACATACCCAGAAGGACTGCTGTGAGAATCAAGTGAGATCATATAAGCAAAGGACTTTGTAGTCCTATATAAAAAGCACACTGTTATTATATACCTTTCAGCTCAGCAACCTTGCACAAAAGAGCCTGTACACACCTGCGTTCCTAGCTAGACCTAGGGCTGGCCTATCCCAATTATTGGCCTTCCAGTACTAGTCTAATGTAGCCAGGGCACTTAACAGTAAGCGGAACCAAAAGAATGATCTCTTTGGTGACCCCAATACTCAAAAGGAAATGAACTTGAAAGACTTCAAAATTCTGACAAATGCAATAACAAATGTTCAATGTGCAGAGCTGACAGTGAAAAATATGTTTATTATTTTGGTAGTGATATGATCAACTGTTTGTGTAAAAACTGATATTTATTGTCAGATGTAGTCAATGTGTTGGCCTGTATGCTTTGTTGCAAGGGAGAAGTCTAGGGGTAAGGATCAGAGATTGAATCATCTAGAAGTGACATGAATAGAAATTGAACATTCAATAATACATAAAGTAATTGACTTTGAAACAGAAACTCCTTTTATTTCTCTTTGAGCCTCATTTACTTTAGGGCTGTTTGGTGGTAGAGCTGATAGAACACCAGGCCTGGCGACAGGAGGACCTCAACTTAAATCTAGCCTCAGACATGTACAAAGTCTATGACCCCAGGCAAGTCATTTAGCCTCTCTTTACCTCAGTTTCTTCATTTGTAAAATGGGAAGAACACCTCTCAGTGTTGTTGTAAGGATTAAATGAGGTAATAATTGTAAAGTGCTTAGTGCAGTTCCTGACACATAGTAACCACATATGAAGAGTAGCTAGTCATAATTATCAATTAATTAATTAATAATTAGTAATCTATATAATGAAGGAGTTTGCCTAGATTACTCCAAAATTCTCCCCAACTCTACTACTCAGTAATTTTATTAGCTTGGTTTAAAATATTTTAGGCAAAGAAAATGGTGTCAGACACCAAGGATAATTTTAGATTTTTAAAACATTATAAACACACACAGGTGGAGCCAAGATGGTAGAGTAGAAAGATGGACCTGCTCTAGCTCTTCCCCCTATAGCCCATAAAATACCTGTAACAATTGACTCTAAGCAAATTCTAGAGCAGCAGAATCCACAAAACAATAAAGTGAAAGAGATTTCCAGCCCAAGACAACCTAGAAGGCCAATAGGAAAGGTCTATCACATCGGGCTCAGAGCAGAATGTAGCCTATCCTGGGCCATGCAACATGAACAGGATCAGGACATGGAATCATGGGTAGCAGCTATGGATCCCAGATTACTCAACCCAAAAATGCCAAAGGAAGCTTCAAAGGTGAGTGAGAAAGCTCTTTTATGTGGGTGAGAGGGGTGTGCAGTCTGACCCCAGCCCTGGCCGTATGGTGGTGAACAGTCACTGTGGGAGCAGTGTCCATTGTTGGAGCCATCAGCCTAAAGGACCTGGAGGAATCAAGCAGCTGACCTGGTTCTCAGTTCTGAACGGTGGTTCTGAGGTGAGGGAGGAACATTGGCATGGTGAAGCTGATGGTAGCTGTGCAGAATCCTACTTGCAGATCCTGGGCAGAAAAGAGTGTTTGTGGTTGTTCACAGATCAGAGTACTGGCCAAGAGAAGAGTAAATTTCTCTCCCTTGATTGTGGCACCTTGGAGGAACTGAGAACTTACAGGTCCCTAGAGTCTTCCCTCCACTTGAGAAAAGGACTCAAAAGTCAAATAACTGGTTCGGAAAATGCCCAAAAAAGGGAGAAAAAGACTATAGAAGGTTACTTTCTTGGTAAAAGTATTTTCTTCTATCCTTTTGAATGAGGAAGAACAAAGCATACCATCAAAGGAAGATATAAAAGTCAAGGCTTCTACATCCAAAACCTCCAAAAAATATGCAATGGTCTCAGTCCATGGAGAAGCTCAAAAAGAATTTTGAAAATTAAGTAAGAGAGGAGGAGGAAAAATTGGGAAGAGAAATGAGAGAAATGAAAGTAAATCATGACAAGTTAGTCAAAAGCTTGCTAAAGGAGACCCCAAAAATACTGAAGAAAATAACACCTTTAAAAATAGACCTACCAAAATGGCAAAAGAGGTCCAAAAAGTGAAGGAGGAGAAGAATGCTTTCAAAAGCATAATTGGCCACATGGAAAAGGAGGTTCAAAAGCTCACTGAAGAAGATGGTTCTTCACTAATTACAATGGAGAAGACAGAAGCCAATGAATTTATGAGAAACCATGAAATTACAAAACAAAACCAAAAGAAAAAATAGAAGACAATGTGAAAAATCTCATTGGAAAAACAACTGACCTGGAAAATAGATTCAGGATAGATAATTTAAAAATTATTGGTCTACCTTAAAACCATGATCAAAAATAGAGCCTAGACATTATGTTCCAAGAAATTACCAAGGAAAACTGCCCTGATATTCTAGACCCAGAGGGAAAAAAAAATGGAAAGAATTCACCGATCATCTCCTGAAAGAGATCCCCAAAGGAAAACTTCTAGGAATATTGTAGCCAAATTACAGAGCTTCCAGGTTAAGGAGAAAATATTACAAGCAGCCAGAAAGAAGCAATTCAAATATTGCGAAAATACAATCAGGATAACATAGGATTTAGCAGCTTCTACATTAAGGGATTGAAGGGCTTGGAATATGATATTCCAGAGGTCAAAGGAAATAGGATTAAAACCAAGAATCACCTACCCAGCAAAACTGAGTATAATACTTCAAGGGAATAAATGGCCATTCAATGATATAGAGGATTTTCAAGCATTTGTGATGAAAAGACCAGAGCTGAATAGACAATTTGACTTTTAAATACAAGAATCAAGAGAAACAGAAAAGGTAAACAAGAAAGATAAAGCACAAGAAACTCAAAAAATGTTATTTCTAACTCATGAGACCTTTTTCAGTGTTAGGATAGTTAGAGGGAATATATATATATATATATATATATATATATATATATATATATATATATATATATATATATATATATATATATATATATACATATATATGTATATATATATACATATATATGTATATGTGTGTGTACGTGTGTGTGTATATAAATACACAGACATGTGTATATATATAGATGTGTATATGTAGGTGTGTATATGTATGTTACATGTGTGTGTATATATGTATATGAGTGTGTGTATATACATATATGTATGTGTGTATATATATATATATATATAGACAGAGGGCACAGGGTGAGCTGAGTATGAAGGTAGAATATCTAAAAAAGCAGAAAATTCACTGTTGAATGGAATGTGCTAAGAGTAAGAAAAAGGGAGAGATAGAATGTAGCAAATCATCTCACAGAAAAGAGGGAAGAAAGAGCTTTTACAATGGATGGGAAGAGGAGGGAGATGAAAGAAAATAATTGAGCCTTACTCTCATGAGATTTGGCTTAAGGAGGAAATAACACACATTCAATTAGATATGGAAATCTATTTCACCCTGCAAGAAGGCAAGGGGAAAGGGGATAGGAGAGGGAAGATAATAGAAGGGACAGGATATTGATGAAAGGGATAATCAGAAGAAAACACTATTGTGGAAGGACAGGTTAAGGGAAAGAATGGAATAAATGAAGGGCAATATAGGACAGCAGGAAATGTGGTTAATCTTTTACATCATAACTACTATGAAAGTGCTTTGCATTGTTACACATGTATGACCTATATTGAATTGTTTGATTTCTCGATGAGGGTGAGTGGGGAGGGAGGGAGAGAATATGGAATTCAAAGCTTTAAGAGTGAATATTAAAAATTGTTTTAGCATGCAACGAAAAATTAAGCTATATAGGCAATGGAGTATAGAAATCTGTTTTTCCCTACAGCAAAATAGAGGGAAAGGGGGATGGAAGAAGCATTGATAATAGAAGAGAGGACAGACTGGAGGAAGGGGGGATAGGGTGCATGCTGTCATGGAGTGGGGGGTGGGGAGAGATGGAGAAAAAATTTTGAATTCAAATTCTTGTGGAAGTGAATGTTAAGAACTGAAAAATAAATTATATATTGAAAAAAGCTAAACACACATATAAATATCTGTGTGCCTAACTATTGTATACATATATATATATATATATATATATATATATATATATATATATACACACATAAGCATATATATTTATACATCTATATATTTGTATATATTTATATATCACTTCAATGGATTTATATTCAGATTCATTTTGCTATGCCCTTTTTCATTATAGATTACAACCTATACCTAATTTCCAACCACCCAATATATGGATGCCTTCTTCTATGTCAGCATACCTTCCATAACTTCTGATGTTGCACTTGGCATGTCCACACCTCCCTCTTACATTTCCACATTCTGTTCTGATCATACAGTTCTCTCAACAGTGTCCCATATACCACCTCTTAAAGGTAGATATGCTAAAAACAATCATTTTTAAAAATAAATTTATTTATTTAACTTTTTACATTCATTTTCACAAAATTTTTGGTTGCAAAATTTTCTCCCCATTTGTCCCCTCCCTCACCCCAGTACACTGAGCATTCTAATTTCCCCTAGCACCAATCTGCCCTCTCTTCTTTTGTCCCTCCCTTCTCTTGTCCCCATCTTCTCTTTTGTCCTGTAGGGCCAGATAACTTTCTATTCCCCATTACCTG